>JADDOH010008418.1:0-82929 GCA_016648135.1 Agrypnia vestita
CGAATCTGGCCAGACGATTACGGCAGATGTCTATTGTCAGCAACTGCAAACCATGATGGAAAGCTAGCTGCCAAATAACCGAGGCTGGTTAATCGCTCTAGGCCATTGCTGCTTCATGATAACGCTAGACCACACACTGCACAACAGACGGCTACCAAATTAGAGGAGCTTCAATTGGATTGTCTAAGACATCCACCGTACTCTCCGGACCTTGCCCCAACAGATTACCATTTTTTTCGAAATTTGGATAACTTTTTGCAAAGGAAAAAATTCAACTCCGATGGGGCAGTCCAAACCGCCTTCAATGATTTTATTGATTCCCGTCCGAATGGTTTTTTTAGTAAAGGGATCGATGAACTACCTATGAGATGGCAAATGTGCATAGATAGCAATGGTACATACTTTGATTAAATAAATATATTATAATAAAAAAAAAGTCGGCTTTATGTTCCTCCCATACTAAACGCCATTTTCATATGTAAGGACCTAATATTAGTATTCGAATTACCGTCTTATATATAAAAGTGGAAAAGGTTATAAAAGGCGGCTTTTCTAAGTTGAAGATTGTACGAATCGACATAAAAATGTGTTGAGAAATTAAAAAAAAAAGTCAGCATAGGGCGGCAGAACTGCACTGAAATGTACCGGGTGAAAAAATAATGCAATTTTAAATTTGTATATATATGTGCAGTGTTGAATTTAAGATTCTCACGGGCTGAATATGCAGGAGATGAATTATCTCGGGTATCCCGTATCAGTTTGTTCTGAGAAGGACCGTCATATGTCCAACATAGATTAATTACTTACCCAATACTTGACTCTACATATAGAAGAAACCCGAATCTATCAACACAATAAAAAGTATTATATCTCACATTAACACACATACTATTAAAAACACATTAGAACAAAATATTTTCACAAATCGCCGACTTACAGGTAGAATTTCGAGAAGCCGCGCATAATAACATAAACGAACTAATTATACAGATTAAAATTTACATAGCGCTGAACTCCTGGCCTGAAAAGACGTGTTCCTCGACACTTCAGAGACAAGTCGCGCTCCCCCCCCCCTTTCGTGCAGATGAGAAGTGCGATTTGCTCGAAACGTTGTTAGTACAACGGTCATTCTCAGGACCAGCTGACTGGGGATACCCGAGAATTTAACCTGCTACATATTTATATACACTGCATTTATTTTATATTGATACTACAAAATGCATACTCTAAAATTATCCTGATTCGATGGCTGCGGGTGTGTTTATTTGGAATAATTTTGTTATTTTTCTCTCATTTAACAACATTTTATATTTTTTCACGAATTTTTGCTACCAAAATATTAGAAGAATGATAAAAAGGGACCACTTTCTAAAATTAAGGGTGGATATTTACCTACGGATGTCACTGGAAACTAGTCTATCACGTAACATACCCCGAACAAATTTTTACATTAAACGGAAAAATTTTAAATACATTTTTATCAAAAACATATAAGCCACAATATTGGAAACAGTAGTGTCCAAATTTCAACTAAAATGAGTGCTTAAATCTCGCCCCAGGGTAGGATGTGATGTATGAGCATAGCAAGGGATGAAGAGTTTATACTGTGCGATGTATACTTACTAATTGCGACTTCCCACCTATGGTAATGACTTCGCCTTAGGGCGGGTGGTTTGTGTAGTGACGCAAGAGAGATTAACTGGAAACCTGTGGCAGGTAGTAAGGAAGGGTGAGAGGGAAGTTCTACATAGATTGGAGCAAGACAATTAGTAGTAGCAGCAAAATATACAAATATATATAAATGAAAAATATATACATATTTGTTTTACTTTGTTAGTTATTTTATTTTGGCGCATTGAGGGTAAATTTGCGGAAGTAACGGAAGTTGCGCATGCGCGTTGTAGCGGAAATGCGTGTAGCGGGAATGCGATACTATGAAATGCGCACGCATCCATTAAACTGTCAAACAGTTATTCACTTGAAATTAGTATTCCAGTATTATAAATGATGAATCCTCAAACATCTTGAATCGAGTCCCAATCATAAAGATCAATTCAAAAGTTGACGAATGATTAGTTATTGAATTGAAAATTAGAACTGTTTATTGAATTACTTGTTTGTTGAATTAGGTGTGTATGTTGTTGTAGATGTTTTTGCAAAAACGACTTAATTGTCCTTACACGTTTTTAAAACAAATAAACATATTCATTCATTCGACATTCAATGCGGCTGTCAATATAGTATAGTTTCGAAACTTTTGAATACGGAACCGAAAATCGATAAAATATGAAAGTGAGTAGGCACGTGAACTTTTTTGAAAATGCACACATTTTTTGATTCGTCGCATGTCTTTAAATATTTATATCTTATTTTGATATTTATATCACAAATCAATAGTTACATTTGAACCACTTAAAATATTAATATTTTAATTTATCTACATAAAATTGCTTCAATTATATTAATCCTCTCAATATATATATATTATATATATATATATATATTATATATATATATATATATATATATTATCTATATATCTATATATATATGCGCGTACATGTGAATAGACTCCTCCAGTTTTTTGTGTTTATATGCCAGATATGCAAATATCATATCAAATTGAATTTGGAAACATTAATTACATTGAGCTCCGCTGCATAAATAATTAATGCATCAGTTGGAGATTTTAAGCAGGCTGAGGCAAGTAGCTTGTTGGTGTAGTGGTTATGATTCCAGTCCAGTGATTCAGTGATTGGTGGTTCGAGCCCCATTCCAAGACACCTTTATCCATAGCACACGCGTTTAGCTTAGTTTGAGATGGTTAGAATATTGATACAAGTATTCCGTGTTTGCATATCTATTTACTTTTAAACAAACTGACTTACAGTTAGATGATGGCTCTACGATGATTAAAATGAAAGTAACAGTCAAATTTAGTTGTTAATATTTCGGGGGGTGTTACATTTCACTGCACTTTGGTTGAAGCTGGTCTTGTCGGTTGGCGGAAACGATCTAAGCGCCATGGTTCACCCGGCGTCCCTCTGGTGGTTCGCATTTGCATGTTCACTCAGCCGGTACCTTGCATCATGCCACTGCCGATAGATGGCTAGCTATGTCTGAAGTCACTACAGGTTACTACGAAAAATTAATTAAACGAAACTCAATGTCACGAAGCAAGATGGATCCTCTTCAGTTATTAAGAGCTAGTTGATTGACTAACAAATAACTTTGTTTTTACCACTTTATTAGATTAAAAAATCTACATGTTTCGAGAACAATGTTCTCTTCTTCAGTATTATTGTGTACTAATGATCTTTAAAAGTTAAACCAAGCAAATGTGTTACGGTGAAGGGGCGGGTGATGGGGTTGGTGAGGGGAGGGGGGGGGTTCGAGGTGTTGATTATTATGGGTCATTTGGACAATGTGGAATGTTAAGTTGAAAAATATTCAAAATAGGATTATGCAAAAATTTCGTCTGTGTATTTATTATATTAGACTTAATATTAACGTTTTTCCGAATTTCGAGTATTTCTAAATTATTTGTTTGTGGTATCTTATAGCTGAAATGTAAAAATTTTAAACATGTGTTAATATCAAATGTATGGTCATATTCTATTAAATGTTTTGCAAAATCAGAATCAATATTGCTAGTTAATGCTTTGATATGTTCTTTAACCCTAGTTAATTTTTCTCCGTTAATGCTTTAACTTCATCATTTTTAACAATAGCAGAACGTCTTTAACCCACTTTATATATTAAAATTTATTTATCCGTTCTTAAACTTTTCGAACCATCACCGTACTGTTAATTCAGAAGTGCTTCCTTTACCCAACGCTTTGTTAATATTGAGATACGTAATTCACATGATTTAATTCATTAAAAAAATTAAACACCATCTCTGTAATACCATTACAGAAGGATTAAAGTAATATAAACAAATTGTCTTGTTCTATAAATAACTATCATAGGATTCTAACTTGTCAACTAAAACAAATTAATGTACCTACTAGCAAAACATATTTATAAGGTTTAATATGAAAATCAACCATTATTTTCTGACAAACCTAGTAATATTATGCAGAGTTAAACGGAACTACTCCACAATAACAAGTGGATTCCTATTTTAGTTATATGACGACTCATATTAATCGACTCATATCAATAAAAAGTGGATTCATATTTTAGTTATATGACGACTCATATTTTCGACAAAATGTAAAGCAACTGTCTTCTTATATTAAGAGTTACGGAGATATGAAAGTCTGTATTATTTTCATTATTTCTTAGTTTATTTTCAATGGAAAGTTATTAAAATAACTTATTTCAAATATGAAAAATTCTTTATATATCAATATATCACTTGTCGAAGACCACTAATGAGTTTAGGAATACAAGTCTAGTTTCGACAACTGCAGATGTTGTCATCAACGGGTGATTATATAAATATTATAGTTTATATAATCACCCGTTGATGACAACATCTGCAGTTGTCGAAACTAGTGTATTCCTAAAACCTTCAGTGGTCTTAGACAAGTGATATATTATAATATGAAAAATTCTTTCGCTTTAAGGCCGGCGCCACACTAGCCGTCTTCCGTCGCGCAACACCGCTGCATTCTTTCCATACAATATGCGCTTATCGAACACACGGAGCGGATCTTCCGTGAACCTAAAATCGGCGACGTCGCGTCTCATTCTTTTAAATGCAACGCGCCATATTCGACGGATTGTCCGCATTGCGTACGCATGTGTTACGGGATGTTCGACATCAAACGATTTATTTTAGAGATCTAGAACTGAGTTATCCTTTGGAATACCACAGAAAAAATTTGATGAAAATGTCATTGATTTAAGTTTAGTAATTAAGTATGTAATTAAAAAGTACAAATAGAACTAATGTTGTTTAGTAATTAAATGTTTTTTAATAATTCAATAATTTAGTGCTTAATAATTGAAAAAATGCAATGTTATAGTAAATAAAATATTAAGAAAAAAATTGCAGTGTGGTTCGACTTACTTTAATAGTGACAGTAGCCTCTTTTCAGGAGATATTGCCGTTCTAAATATTGTAGTTTTATTAGTTATGTAAGTCTTCGTCAAATTTAGTAGTTCATCAAATGATTGAAAGGACTTACGATAATATTCAACTGCTTTATCTGGATGTAGTCTAATTTTCTCATACAAGGTGTAGAATTGCCCCATAATTATTATTTGCATATTAAGGGGCTGTACCCATTTTCACGCTTTCTTCCATCTTATAAAACTTCATAAATTAGCTATTATTTCTGTAGGATCCATAGATATCCACCCTATGTATGTGACTGCACAATTCGGATTTGACGCCACCGAAAAGACGCGGCGGAAGATACGCTCAGTGTGGCGCCGGCTTAATAAAAGTCACATAAAATGATAAAAACCTTTCAAACAATTCTAATTATAAATTTATATTTTTATTATTTTATTTGACTTATATTGGAAGCGAATGAATTTTTCATATTGTAATGATCCTGCTAGATAGATAGCGGGTCCTAATCAAATCGAGCAGACTGTATTTAATGTCGAAATGATGTTCAATTAATATTATAAAGCATTTTATTGTATTTCAATATAAATCGTTCTCCTGGTCACGGTAAGCACTGTGATGATCCAGGTAGATAGTGGGGCATCGCGGCCTTGATACATTTAATAATAATTTAGTATAGCTCCTGGTCCGGCACCAGAGTTAGACATCCCATGGGGTGTGTGTTGAATATATAAGGCGAAGCAAATCTATAATACAAATCATTCCATTGCAAATCAATGTAAATCATATTCTTTTCACGGCTAACGATGTAAGATGACCCTAATGTGGGTCCTACTAAATAATGAAGGTTAGTAAGTAGCAAACCGTCGCGTTCAAAATACAATATATTGGATTATCAAATATTTCATTATTCTTATATGTGAGCGCGCGCGATTGAGCGACAGGATGCAACCGGTCGACTTCAACCATATGATGTAGCGATACAGTTGTTAAAAATTAAATATTCAATACAGAAATATTACTACTACTAAAATTCAACTTTTCATATGAAATAATGTTCTATACTATCAGAAATTATTCTATACGATAAATTAACTAAAAATACGTATTAACTGAAAATAATTCTAATTTGCTGTTGAATATTACCTATAAAGATATTGACTAAAACTTTTGCTTTGAATGGAATATTAACTACTTCTCTCATCAAATATTATTCTGCAGCAAATATTCAATGAAATTATAGGAACTAAAATATTTCTAACATCTTGGGTTCGCATACTATATTGAAAATACCTAATGCCCTTTGCATTTACTAAGTATATTACCTAAATAGCCACAGCTATACCATCCTGTCCGTCAGGGACGAAACATAAAACATAGTTATATTTCTAAAAGTGCTACCTCTTACGCGACAAAAATACCTATTGCAGTCGGGCTATGAATATGAACTATTTCCGCCTCATAATGGCGCCTGGAACCAATACTAAAAACCTCACTAGAAATAATAAATGCGACTAAATCTCGATAAATACAATATATACTATTCGTAATACGTCGTTGAATTGGCACATGATTCGTCTAATGGATGAAGGACCCCGTTGTGTATCGTAATAACTTCAAATTCTTTTATAGGAGCAGTGTGGAAACAATTGCATAATATTACGTAATAAAAACATCTAACGAACCTAATAATCTATACATTTATGTTACAATAAAATACGTTCACCAGAAGAATTCGTGTATTAGAAATAAAACATTTTCGATTTGAGACAAACCAGTAAAATCGTTCGAACGGCGCAAAGGGAAAAATTCACACATATTAAATAACACTGAAATTAATAATTATAAACACTTTGTATTAGCAAATTCTTACCTTGAATGGTTTCGTTCTAGACGTGCATGAACCTGTTCATATTAATTCCATGGGAAAATAATACATATATTTTCTATCTACGAAATAAGACATTTTTTGAAGCAAAACTTCTTTATAAATAAGTAGATAAGGTCTCGGGGATGGTTTGTTCGAAAGGATTCTACAACAGCCCGTGAGTTTATATGAAATAATAGTTTCTTTGAATGCTAAATTTTGGTTTTTTAAACCCTCAGCATCTCTGCTGAGAGGGGTTGAGGCTCCGCGCCCGCCTAAACCCGGTGACCGACTTCCTAAGTGACTAAACGGCCCCCCTTGTTCCTCCGGAACTTACTGCATCCCGAGACTCTATCTCTTCTTTACGAGATGTGATCCCGTGACGCCCCTCTTTTAGGCTTATAATTGAGAAGGCCGTACTCTTTTGGTACGAGTTTCTGATGATGTGTGTTGTCTTGAGGCGCCTTTCTTTTAGGCCGGTGTTTGAAGAATCATGTACTCTTTTGGTACGAATTGATGACGACATTAGCCTCCTTTGCGGGCATAGTCAGCGATGTTACAAATTATTGTGCAATCTCATTATGCCTTTTCAGAGCGGCGTCCCACGATTCTGCATCTTGCAACATTTACTTTGGACAAATGTTAGAGTGTTAGTAACATATTTATAATATCCCAGCTATTCCATATGAGTGAATGATTTTTATATTTATTCTGGCCCTGTCTTTCTTACAGAGGACGAAATAGAAGTTAACGTTTTCTATCAAGGTTTTACAGCATTCAAGCATGGAAATCCTTCCAAAGACATAGGGAACCTTTTTGTTGGTTTAAGTAGTTTGCGCCAGATGAGGTTAGGTGGTCGGTTTATTGACGACCCCGAGCAACAAGGAGGACCCCGCCTTTAAGGGGCCCTGCAGGGGCTTGTGCGGGTTCCACGCCCAAGTGCCGGCAATCATCCACCCCTCAGCCAGCTAGGCTAACACAAACCAGATATCCCCAATCTTTAGTTAGATTCCCCATTCTGTCCTTTACTCGTCATTCTGAAGCTACTTGTTAAGCTAGATGTACCGAGGTACTCAAATCATAAAGAGTTAACTGAAGACCGGATTGCGCAATACTTATGCAATACAGTAATTATTATAATGCTACTAAGTAATTCATATAGAAATCCGTGTATTCAAATTTTAGCATAAACGGTATGAAATTCGCTTTGCATAAAAATACACCCGTTTGGAACGGAATTCTTGTACGATTTGAACCAATATCACACAAGCAATCGTGATATTTAATTACACATAATTATTCCGAACTCAAATATTCCCAAAATAAATACATTTCGATAGTGAAAATAATTAACCGTAATAGATAATATGAATATGATCCTTATCTGTTACTCTTTGTGGCGGAATCCTCCTTCTGGTGCTGCGGGATGGTGGAATCTCTATACTTCGCCGCTGCAAGACCCGCTTTCTCTCAAGCTGGCAGCTCCTTTGCTCGCAACTGATGATCTGGAACTCGGGGCTCCGTCGGTAGTCTGTTGGGCAGCGCTCCCGCTCGCAAGTCTGGTCTCGAACTGAAGGGGCTGAGTATATCGTGTTCGCTCCTTTTATAGTAACGATTTCACCATACCTCTGAAATCCACGCTAGTGCAGTGACTCATCCTATGCGCGATGACCTCACCGCCGGCGCTCGCCATTGGCCGGATTCAGTCATCAGGACGGTCGCCTCCGGCTCAACCCGTCGAAGGCAAAGCGCGCCTGTGATTGGTCCGTTTCGTTAAAATAACAGTAAAGCACCCGCTACACGCGAGACTTGCTGTTCCGATTCATAAATAATAAAGGCTCGTTCGCACCTACTCACAAGGTCGAGTCTATTAGGATTGGCAAACGATATTAATTTAACACAGAATTATATCTATGGTATAATAAAGATCTAAGAAATATTACTTGTATAGCTGAATATTCAATATTTTGTTAGCCTCTTGTAATACATAGAATCTTAAGAAGAAATATATCAGGCTTTTACTTTTAAACGATTCCAAACAGAAGAAATATATTTTTGATGTCCATACTTGACTTTTTTGAATATTATTATTTTAAGATTTTCTAAATTTATTAAATCTATCTCTATGTCGACCATCACAGCTTCCCCCTTATTTAGAGAGAGGAATGATCTATCAGACCAAGCCTATCTGCTAAATAACCCAATAGGATAGTATATCTCGTGATACTTATCAAGAGTTTCTAAAATTCCTTTTAAAATAAATCGTTGTTCTTTCCTTTCCCCGCATACTATATTTCTATTAGGGTAGAATTCCTTTTCAATGGAACCTTCTTTGCGTATTTAAAGCTACTGTAAACCATCTGCCTGTCATTCAAATGAAAAGTGTACAACTAATATAAATATAAGATTTGAAAGCAAAAGGGGCTGTATCTAATTTATTCAATTGACTGTAAAGGTTCGATTCTTCATAATCGATTGAATGCCTCAGTAATCTCATCATTGTGTCTGCTAACCACTCAAGCGCCATCCTGTTATCAATACTTAAAAGGAACGCTCCTTCCCCCACTTTGTTATCCTCCTTGCTTCCCTTACAATGGTACACTCCTAGTGTTCACCACCTCGCAACTCTGTACTACTTTCCCCAGCATATACTTCCCCGGATACTCCCCACTTCATCTTCAAGCTTTACAAACCAACTCAACCGAGTAAATATTAACTGTATATTTCTCCTATGAAATGTGGGCTACGATACATTTGAAGTTTCAGAATTATGTTAACCTACGAATTAATGTACAATCTATTCATATAAACTTAACAACCAGCTTCCTAATATAAAGAGCAAACCCTTCCCCCAAACTATACACACTCTTCTATTTCTAACTCGCTTCGTCCTGTTTTAACCGAGTGAATAGTCAACCGCATATTCCTACTATGATTGCAAACCGCGACAAAATTAACTCTTGTACCCCATCTGAGCTATGAACTCTATTCATAAGCGCAATACATGTCCTCCTATGTAGAAACAGCCAATCGTCCTCAATATTCCACGTATACTGTAATGACTGCCATAATTTATTGTTGGTGTAATATGATGAAGAAGAAGAAGAAGAAGCCGCAAAAGTAGTGGATGACAACAGAAGAAGAAAAAAAATGAATCCATTGAAAGGCATAAGATAAAGAAGAAAAGTCACAACCGAGTGTAGTAATAGATAAAGACGAAGAAGAAGAAGTCGAAAGTTATAAAATTAGAAGAAGACGCGAATGTAGTAGTAGGTAAAGAACAAAAGAAGATGAAGAAAAGACGTAGAAAAAGAGTCTAAAATTATAAGATAAACAGAAGAAGACGACACATGAATGTAGTTATAGGAAAAGAAGAAGAAGAAGAAGAAGATGAAGAGAAGACGAAGAAAACCAGTTGATAAGTATAAGATAAACGGAAGAAGACGAAATGAATGTAGTTATAGGAAAATAAGAAGATGAAGAAGGTGGAGAAGCGAATAGGAAAGAAGAAAGAAGAGAATATGAAAAGAAGAAGAAGAAAGAGAAGAGAAGAAAGAAGAAGAAAATAATTTAGTAATAGGAAAAGAAGAAGAAGAAGAAAAGGTAAAGAAGAAGAGAAGACGAAGAAAAGACGTAGAAAACAGTCGAAAAGTATAAGATAAATGGAAGAAGACGAAATGAATGTAGTTATAGAAAAAGAAGAAGAAGAAGAAAGTAGAGAAGCAGTCGAAAGATACCATAAGACGAAAAAGTAGTTGCAACGTATTGTAATAATTGCTATTTATAGAAGAGAAGGCGTTTGAAAAGTAAAGCATAACCGGTATGTATTCAAAGCAGAAGAAGACTAGAGTGAACATAATCAATAAAAAATCCTTCGTACCGAAGAAGAAGAAGACGCTGTTGAAGTCAATATAACCAAAAGGGGGAAAGAAAAAATATATATATGTATATATATATAACCGATAGCAAATACGAATAAGAAGAAGACGAAGAAGAATAAGAGGAAGAAAAGGGTAGGAACAACCTCTTCGATAATTGTAGAACGTAAAAGTATATATAACTATTATCCGTCTCAATTAACTTTCCAGCCAACCCTCAAGAGTGATATCTAAAGACGACGCATGTTTGTAGAAGAAGTGGCTCCAGATGTCTAGAAAAGTTTCCCATAACTATTCCTTACTAACCTGTCTTCCCCCAAATTGTTAAGCGTTTGTCAAATAATCAGGCGCGACTCCTCCGTATAACTGTAATATTATTCCTCCCAAAACTTATTGAAAACCTAAAACAACTTCTACTTATATGTATTCATCCCCATATTTCCCCCCGCTGATGAAAGAATCTCAAGTATATTCAACATTATAAAATTTTAAAGTTTTCCTTTAACAACGCGAACATGTTTAACGAAGTACACTGTTACAAATCAGAAGAGGTAAACCCTAATATCATCACCAACACTGATATCCACAGAAGATGTATGTGTGTAACTGAATCAAGAATTCCTAACGTATAATTCGGTTTGCTATACGACTGGAATCTATTCAAGATCCAAACGACTAATCTTCCTACCCTAATCTAAAAGTAATGGTCACGACGACGCATGAAGGTGAATGAAGCTAATGATTTCGTTATGCTACTACTATTTAATCTACTAAAAATCTATTTTCAATTTTTTTTTTTTCCCAAAATGTTCCAGAAGAATTCAAAAGCTCTCCTGAAAAATTTCTTTTTTATTTTATTTTATCACTATTCAAAAGGATTTCTACATACACCCAATGTATAGTAAAAACAATAAATGCTTTATCAATCATAGCGTTACGACTTCTCAAAACTTGAAGAAACTCACATATCGTTAATTCCGGATTTACTTTTGTATTATTTCCAAGAAGATTGCGCCCAAAACCAAAACAACCCCAATATAGATACGTACGAAATTTGAAGTAGTGAGATGTAAACATTTAACAATTATCAACCCTGTATGTGAACCTTATGATCATTAAAGAAGCCAACTGTCCTTCTACCATATCTCATCTCTGTAGTCAAATAAGCTGATGTTTATTTCTACTCTGCCTATAAATACGCTATATCAACGTATATTATAATATAATATATATTAATGAAGATAAAACAATTTCAATTAACGTTGCAATGAAGTGAAACAAAGGAATATATAAAAAAAACAAGTCCAATTTTAATTATTTGTTACTAAGAGAATATATATTGCGCCCTCCTGTTACCGCTTCCTATAGACTAATACTAGCGAAGGCTCAAAACTTTCTCTGATTTCCGCTAGATGGCGGTAGTATGACCATTTTAATTCATATGCCAGGCCGTCTTGTAAATAAAAATGGAAGTAATTTTATTCTTGTAATTCAAATCAAAATAATTTTAGATCAAAACAAGAAACTTCGTGCAACAATACGCGTCTGTGTTTATATTACGAACAAGTCTATCAATCCTGCATACAACAAAGAAATTATAATTAGTTTGAATAACCAGAACCGTATATAACTGTGTATAACAATTAAGAACACATTTAGATAATTAAAATAATTAAGGACCATAATAAATCAATGAAGGAAATTATTATTTTTTTTCAATTAATTCAGCAACATTGTAGATTGACATTTTATTTTTTTAGGACAATTTTTAATATAACACCTTGACGATAAAAAGGTATCTCCGAAACATGCACGTGAAAGTTATCAAATAATATAAGTAGATTTGTAAGAATACTATAATCAATAATTTTTTGTGTAATTATTATCTGTAAAAATTTAGCTGAATTTAAAGATCTTTTTTTTTTTTTCAAATATAGAAACCCTTTTTAATATCCATAAGACAAATATATAACAAGTGTGGATTTATTTAATTTACATTAACCTTAATTTTATTAAAATTAATTTATATTAATTTTTAATTATGAAACCAGACGGATAGTTATTAAAATATTTTTCGCATTTGTATCATAAAAGTACATAACCGAAAGAGAAAAGTAAATATTATAAAACATCGGATTTATAATTTTTTTTATAAAATAAAATATATATCAAATGTTCACATGGCAAAATCCGTTTAATATAATTCCTGTGTACCCGTATACTAAAAGTTTTCGTTTTTATATCTTCTTTTCTTTTAGATTCATATATTCTCGTGTTTATATTTTCTACTAAATTGTTATCCGGTTTTTATATTTATTTTTACTTTTATATTTTTCTGCTATTATTATTAATTACTATTGCATAACTCGTAAGCGAAAATATTTGCCACTGAACAGATTTTATCTAGCGTGGGTTAATTATTAGTTTATATTAATATAAGAAATTAAATTAAAACCGAATTTTAAGCTATCATAAACCCTCCGTGGCGCGCGCTGAAATCTGTCGCGGTGATCTGCCCGTAATACAGGTGTATATTTTTGCATTTCGGGCGCCGTGCGAATCCGTTTCAGTGGAGCAGCTAACTGTCCCTTCGTACTAGCCCGAGCGCGAAGGTCGAACTTGTTAAACCTTAAACCCTCAAACGTCTCCGGTCTATTTCGTGAACGCTCGCAGTCGGGCGGAACATGACCCGGGACGGTATTGTATGGGGAGCCGTGTCGTTGCGCGTGTTCTCCCATTACACAGCGCTCGCAAATCCCGATGGCCCAGTCCATGACAGTGGTATATTTGCGAAAAACAAATGCAATAATTAAAACCTTTCAAATGTGATTCGTTTGAATCTCAACTACATATTTGTTATACCGCGATTCGCAAATCCCGATGGCCTAGGCCGTGACAGTGGTATACTTGCGAGAAAACAAATGCAATAATTAAAACCTTTCAAACGTGAATCGTTTGAATCTCAACTACATATTTGTTATACTGCGATCCGCAAATCCCGATGGTCTTTTTTAGATTGTGACGGTGGCATACTTGTGAGATCGCATTCAAACAATTATTAAAAATATTTTTCAAATGTGAATCATTTGAATTCAAACCAAATAAACAATGAATGAGTTATGAAATAAATCACAGATTCTATAAAATGGAGCAATTGTTTTACAGAGAAATAGGCATTCTAAAATCAAAGCCATGCTCAAAATTCAAATATATCTCAAGGACCAAAATTACTACAATAATTTTCGTTCACAAAATATTAAATAATAAAAATGCCAACTATCTATATGACAAACAACCTAAAGAAATTTCTAATACCTAGTATCACGTTTGTCTACAAATCTCAGTACGTGGTTCACATAAATGCTCAATCTTTTTTCTTTGATGTCACGGACCGTGGTCCGCGATTGTTTAAATAAAACCGCTTTTATAATCAAATATTTTCTTTCATTTATAATATTAACTAAACCAAAATGATTTTATTACTATGCAAATGAGTCCAACGAATACGCTCCTGTCTGGTCACCGGCACCACTGTAATGTTCCAATAAATAGAGGGCATCCTAATCAAATCGAACAGACTGTATTTAATGTCGAAATGATGTTCAATTAATATTATAAAGCATTTTATTGTATTTCAATATAAATCGTTCTCCTGGTCACGGTAAGCACTGTGATGATCCAGGTAGATAGTGGGGCATCGCGGCCTTGATACATTTAATAATAATTTAGTATAGCTCCTGGTCCGGCACCAGAGTTAGACATCCCATGGGGTGTGTGTTGAATATATAAGGCGAAGCAAATCTATAATACAAATCATTCCATTGCAAATCAATGTAAATCATATTCTTTTCACGGCTAACGATGTAAGATGACCCTAATGTGGGTCCTACTAAATAATGAAGGTTAGTAAGTAGCAAACCGTCGCGTTCAAAATACAATATATTGGATTATCAAATATTTCATTATTCTTATATGTGAGCGCGCGCGATTGAGCGACAGGATGCAACCGGTCGACTTCAACCATATGATGTAGCGATACAGTTGTTAAAAATTAAATATTCAATACAGAAATATTACAACTACTAAAATTCAACTTTTCATATGAAATAATGTTCTATACTATCAGAAATTATTCTATACGACAAATTAACTAAAAATACGTATTAACTGAAAATAATTCTAATTTGCTGTTGAATATTACCTATAAAGATATTGACTAAAACTTTTGCTTTGAATGGAATATTAACTACTTCTCTCATCAAATATTATTCTGCAGCAAATATTCAATGAAATTATAGGAACTAAAATATTTCTAACATCTTGGGTTCGCATACTATATTGAAAATACCTAATGCCCTTTGCATTTACTAAGTATATTACCTAAATAGCCACAGCTATACCATCCTGTCCGTCAGGGACGAAACATAAAACACAGTTATATTCCTAAAAGTGCTACCTCTTACGCGACAAAAATACCTATTGCAGTCGGGCTATGAATATGAACTATTTCCGCCTCATAATGGCGCCTGGAACCAATACTAAAAACCTCACTAGAAATAATAAATGCGACTAAATCTCGATAAATACAATATATACTATTCGTAATACGTCGTTGAATTGGCACATGATTCGTCTAATGGATGAAGGACCCCGTTGTGTATCGTAATAACTTCAAATTCTTTTATAGGAGCAGTGTGGAAACAATTGCATAATATTACGTAATAAAAACATCTAACGAACCTAATAATCTATACATTTATGTTACAATAAAATACGTTCACCAGAAGAATTCGTGTATTAGAAATAAAACATTTTCGATTTGAGACAAACCAGTAAAATCGTTCGAACGGCGCAAAGGGAAAAATTCACACATATTAAATAACACTGAAATTAATAATTATAAACACTTTGTATTAGCAAATTCTTACCTTGAATGGTTTCGTTCTAGACGTGCATGAACCTGTTCATATTAATTCCATGGGAAAATAATACATATATTTTCTATCTACGAAATAAGACATTTTTGAAGCAAAACTTCTTTATAAATAAGTAGATAAGGTCTCGGGGATGGTTTGTTCGAAAGGATTCTACAACAGCCCGTGAGTTTATATGAAATAATAGTTTCTTTGAATGCTAAGTTTTGGTTTTTTAAACCCTCAGCATCTCTGCTGAGAGGGGTTGAGGCTCCGCGCCCGCCTAAACCCGGTGGCCGACTTCCTAAGTGACTAAACGGCCCCCCTTGTTCCTCCGGAACTTACTGCATCCCGAGACTCTATCTCTTCTTTACGAGATGTGATCCCGTGACGCCCCTCTTTTAGGCTTATAATTGAGAAGGCCGTACTCTTTTGGTACGAGTTTCTGATGATGTGTGTTGTCTTGAGGCGCCTTTCTTTTAGGCCGGTGTTTGAAGAATCATGTACTCTTTTGGTACGAATTGATGACGACATTAGCCTCCTTTGCGGGCATAGTCAGCGATGTTACAAATTATTGTGCAATCTCATTATGCCTTTTCAGAGCGGCGTCCCACGATTCTGCATCTTGCAACATTTACTTTGGACAAATGTTAGAGTGTTAGTAACATATTTATAATATCCCAGCTATTCCATATGAGTGAATGATTTTTATATTTATTCTGGCCCTGTCTTTCTTACAGAGGACGAAATAGAAGTTAACGTTTTCTATCAAGGTTTTACAGCATTCAAGCATGGAAATCCTTCCAAAGACATAGGGAACCTTTTTGTTGGTTTAAGTAGTTTGCGCCAGATGAGGTTAGGTGGTCGGTTTATTGACGACCCCGAGCAACAAGGAGGACCCCGCCTTTAAGGGGCCCTGCAGGGGCTTGTGCGGGTTCCACGCCCAAGTGCCGGCAATCATCCACCCCTCAGCCAGCTAGGCTAACACAAACCAGATATCCCCAATCTTTAGTTAGATTTCCCCATTCTGTCCTTTACTCGTCATTCTGAAGCTACTTGTTAAGCTAGATGTACCGAGGTACTCAAATCATAAAGAGTTAACTGAAGACCGGATTGCGCAATACTTATGCAATACAGTAATTATTATAATGCTACTAAGTAATTCATATAGAAATCCGTGTATTCAAATTTTAGCATAAACGGTATGAAATTCGCTTTGCATAAAAATACACCCGTTTGGAACGGAATTCTTGTACGATTTGAACCAATATCACACAAGCAATCGTGATATTTAATTACACATAATTATTCCGAACTCAAATATTCCCAAAATAAATACATTTCGATAGTGAAAATAATTAACCGTAATAGATAATATGAATATGATCCTTATCTGTTACTCTTTGTGGCGGAATCCTCCTTCTGGTGCTGCGGGATGGTGGAATCTCTATACTTCGCCGCTGCAAGACCCGCTTTCTCTCAAGCTGGCAGCTCCTTTGCTCGCAACTGATGATCTGGAACTCGGGGCTCCGTCGGTAGTCTGTTGGGCAGCGCTCCCGCTCGCAAGTCTGGTCTCGAACTGAAGGGGCTGAGTATATCGTGTTCGCTCCTTTTATAGTAACGATTTCACCATACCTCTGAAATCCACGCTAGTGCAGTGACTCATCCTATGCGCGATGACCTCACCGCCGGCGCTCGCCATTGGCCGGATTCAGTCATCAGGACGGTCGCCTCCGGCTCAACCCGTCGAAGGCAAAGCGCGCCTGTGATTGGTCCGTTTCGTTAAAATAACAGTAAAGCACCCGCTACACGCGAGACTTGCTGTTCCGATTCATAAATAATAAAGGCTCGTTCGCACCTACTCACAAGGTCGAGTCTATTAGGATTGGCAAACGATATTAATTTAACACAGAATTATATCTATGGTATAATAAAGATCTAAGAAATATTACTTTTATAGCTGAATATTCAATATTTTGTTAGCCTCTTGTAATACATAGAATCTTAAGAAGAAATATATCAGGCTTTTACTTTTAAACGATTCCAAACAGAAGAAATATATTTTTGATGTCCATACTTGACTTTTTTGAATATTATTATTTTAAGATTTTCTAAATTTATTAAATCTATCTCTATGTCGACCATCACAATATCATCATACATATATCATATCGGTTACTTTAATGAAAATCCATCGTTTTACAGAAAATAAGTAAGAATATAAAAAAAAATGCAAACATTGATGTCGCATATCTCTGTAGATATTGATATAAAGACATGATTGCTTGCATATTTTCGACTCATAATTAAAGCAGAGATCCACGTATAAAGTTAAAAAATACCTTCAGAGTTAATTAAATTTTTATTTTATTATATATGTAAGCCACCTACTAATTACTAAATTGTGTAAGCATTTTATTATATAATTCTTTAGAATAATATATAATATATTTAAAATGTAGTGATACTCCTCTCCTACACACGAGTTTATGTCACTCATGTAGAAGAGAAATATCCAAAGTAACTGTCTCTTTCTTTATTGTTAAAAAAAATGTATTTGTAATAAATTTTAAATATTAAAAATTTAATAAAAAAAGTATTTCGCACTAGCTCTGTTACACTCTGTATAAACCCCTAGCACGTAAGGTACCTACTTTTACCAAAAAATACGTAATTTTTTTTATATATTACGTTACTGGACATTATAATTCAACCTAAAAATAAAAATGACCTCATTTTGAAATTTTAGAAAAATTCTATATACAATTAAAAACGACTTTTATGTTAATAAAGCTATTTGATGAAGGTTGAAGATGTCGATATTGTAAATAAAATGATTCTAAAGATCCTTCAAACCAAAAACCGTCATTACGGTTGAAAGGAAATATTTAAAATAAGCCGAACGTGTGTGCGAAAAAGCCATAATGATATATTGAAAACTTAAATATTTTTTTTACCAACGGACCCACAATTCAGCAAAGCTAACAGAAATAAACCCTCGTAAAAAATTCCACGTCGAAGCAAATTTCTATGGCTTGTTTACTTCGGCAGTAAAAAGGAAACGTACAATTTATCAAAAGGTCTGCGAAAAGGCCGAATCAAGAAAACAAAGAAAGTACTCGCACCATTCGCCCAACAAAAAGCATGTCCGATGATCCAAGCCCCACTTTTGGCGAACAAAAAGACACAAAAAAACTTTAACTATTTTTTATTTCTTTGTGGGAATTGTTTATTCAACGCTTCCACTCAACTCGTTTCATTTGAGGTTTTTTATTCGCTGAAACGCCGATGATTCAGTATTCCTTGTAAGTCGTGTTTTTCTTTTGATATTTGTGTTTATCAAGTAACGCAGTGTTTTTTGGCACGAAAAGTCACCTTTCTTTGAATTTATTTTACTTGGTCTTCGTAAATTAATCTCACAAGGTTGCTGGAGAATTTTTTTATTTTAAATAATATAATGAGTCTTTGTATATATGTACCTATCAAGGTTCTGGAAAAAATGCTCCCGGATAATTGAGCCCCGACTATTTTCCTAATCTAGAGGAAATGCAACTATGAGGGTGGAAATAAGTTACAATAATCTAATTAATATTACATTTCCATATTTAGTTTGCTAGAATTTTCAAATAATAATATTCACTTACTAGTTACTATAATTGTGGTATTTAGAAAACAATAATAAAATTGTTGAAAATAAGGATTAACGTATTTGGAATTAATTATTTGGAAAATAGTGGCATTTTTATAAGCGATTACTGTTTTTAAAGCATTTTATATAAAAACATAACTTAATAATATCTAATCTGCCTATAAAATCAGTTACGAATATGTTTACCACAATTTTGCTAAAAGCACACCAGCGAATTTATTTCTATAAACTTTAATTATACTGTCATGTGTCGTGGCCAGGGAGGAATAAATTAAAACACTGGAAATTAATAAGCGATTTTTCAATTTTGATTAATTAATTATTAAATGTACAAAGTTACTTAACAAAAATAAAACTTAAAGCTTAAAAATTATTTATTATTTGTGGGTAACACGTATTTAACATTCAATAGAAAATTCCATCACTTCATTCACTCACATTAGTTATCAATCACAATTAGTTAAATTGGGCGTCGTCTTGCGCGTATTTCACGGCCGATTTCGCACGGAACGCGAAAACAATTGCGTAAATTCTTTTCAGCATCTCGTTACAATACCAGTAAGATTGAAAATTGTGGTAATATACATCTCAAAATCAAGATCAATAAGTAGACCAACTGAACAAGATGCTCTCAGCCATGAGCACATCAACTGAGAGAGGAAAAACTTCTCAAAACCAATAGACCAATATATGGTACTACTTGTAGAAATCTGTAGCGTTGGCTATTCTGACTGATGAATCTTGACAACGCTTCCTTGATTGATGATGATACTGACCAGTACGTGCTCTTTAACACTTCAAGAAGTTTCCAGATATCTGAATGATGTAATGTTAGCTTCCATATGCTATGTCATCCTTACCTGGAGTTATCTTTGCGATGTAAATCTTCCACTACGCAATAATACATATTCCGCATGCTAACAGAAAAAAATACGAGTGCGCCTGATATGTCTACAATAGGATCGGCTTCAGGTGAAATAGTCTCTTTCAGTGTCTTAAACCTATCGATGTTTTGTCCTTTAAAATGAATGCCAAACTCGGTAAAATACTCTCCTGATAGTAGAAGCAAAAAAATTGCACGCGATCGAGAATTTTTTAAGTAAATTGGAAATGATTAAAAACGTCCGAAATATCCAGTAGTTTCAGGAAACATCGCGAAACGACATTAATTATAAAACAGACTGACTGGCCGCTGCGCATAAAGTTACGTTGTTGTGACGGAGCGCGATTGTCGAGACAAGAAGTGTTTAGTAACACGGTGCGCGATAATCAAATAGCGAAATAATTTACGAGAGTACCTACCGAGTGCAAGAGTTTAATTTCATCTTTAATGAAAGTCACAGATAAAAGTGAAATACCGACGAGAATAAATAAATAAATGAAAATAAGCGCGGTCACATAGTGAAAATATTCAACAAACGAGCATAAAGTATTCTATAGACGGGTGACTAGTGTTAGATATTGTGAATTAAATAAGAGATGTACAGTCGAATTCTTGTCCTGTGATTTATGTAAATTAATAAAACTTTGATTAATTTCAAGTGTTTCATCAGCCTCTCACAGCCATGATCCTGTTAAAATACGAATTTTAAGAAAAAGAGCGTTCTCAGTTTTATTGATTTAATTATAATTTTGGTGAAATTTTCTGGTAACAGTTGTCCTCACCATACCTATCAAATGTCTAAGATCTAATCCAATGTCTCGTTAAATTGAAAAACAATTGTCGGAGCTGTGGAAGTAACATGGCGAATATTGGCGAAGGACCCGCAATCACGGAGAAGCCTTTATCCAGCAAAGGCTTGAAACCGAGAGATTACAATATAGAAATACCTATCTTTTATTGTTGTTGCTAAAATTTAATAATAATTTTATTTTAATAAAGTGAATCCTCTGAATTCTGTCAGCGTGTTTTTAAAATACAAATATTTGAAATGTGTACAAAAAATAATAAAAAGAACCTAAAACAAAATGAATGTTTATGAAATATTGCAGTGTTCATTTCCAAGTGTCACAGAGAAAGCAGATACTAAGTTAAATAACATAACTTGAACATGAACCAAATATGTTATCAAGAGATTTAGCATTCCCCTCACGTTCAGAATTGTATTTTGAAGTTTTCGTATTGAACGAAATGCGTACAAAGCTGCTCTTGTTGACTTGAAATAAACATTTTTCTTCAAAAAAATGGTTATTCATATTTTTTAAGTAATCTATATAAAGGTTATATCATATAATGATGAGAAAATGTGATCATTTAAATATGTATAATTTTTCATGGAAATATCTAAAAATATTATAGATTTTTTTTTATTTTCCGTGGAATGATTTGAAAGTGTAATCATGTATATAAGTAGGGATTTAATTTTTCACGGAAACATTTAAAAATGTACTTGTATACATTACAATACTTAATTTTTCATGGACTGATCTGAAAATGTAGTTATTTTCATTAAAACCAGAAAAATAACATGCTGAAAACTGGGTTAAAAATATTTTTTTTTACAATTTGTTTTACAAATGCATATTTCAACTTTTTAAAAAATGTGGATTTTTATTATTATTCACTTATTTGGACATACAATTTTTTAGAACAATAGTTTAGATAAAACTTTTGTTCTTATATAAAAGTATAAAACTGATTTTTTTTACAAAATTAAGAAAATATATACATTAATCGACAGGCCGCGGCCAAAAAATTCGTTTTCAGTGTCTTAGAGAAAATCAATAGTTTCTGAATATTTAAATGTACGCAGAATATGTTTTATTATGAGTATAAAGCTCGCATTAAGATGGTAAAACTCTAATAAAATAATTATGAAATCTTCAATATTAATAAAGTTATAAATTTTTAAATTAGCAATAAATTTTTACGATTTTAAAACACTTTTTATTCATATAAATAGATGACTTTAAACATAATTTGTCTTAGTTTAAAAGGTAGTTTTTTTTTTAAATTAAAAACACGTTAATTATTATTTAAAAATAAAAATTCCAAGGCATGAAATACGTTAACAAATGACGCAGTTTTTAAATCGGATTGATTTTGAAACTACTCAATTTTTTTGTCTTAAATATGAAACCGTTACCGGCTATTAATATCTTAAAACAACTTAAAACACTAAGAAATAATTAATATTTCTTCAAACACACTCACGCAAAAATATAAAGTTCATCTTTATTAACACGATTTACACGAAACCTTAAATTTAAGGGCATGAGAATTTTGTGTGTAGGTTTGACATGCTAAGCCACATCACAGTGACGAGGATAGTTAAAAGCATTTTAATTAACCTCAGACGAGTTTTATTAAATTAAATTTAAACTTATTTTAAATAGTTTAAAGCATGCTAATTACTTTTTTACGGATTGCCATTCGGTATTTGGGTGTTTTGGCTTCAATGTTTGTTCGCATGAAGTCTCCGGTTCGCAGCCGGCTGACGTCTCTCGGCTGGGCGTGACGGGCGGAGCCAAGAAGGGTGGAAAATTAAGCCCCTTGCATGGTGTGTGCATCGGATAGGATAGCGGCGGCGCGGCGTCGCGACGCTTGGAGGGCTGCAGGGAAAGAAGCATTGGATTGCACGTATTCATCATTTTTTAAAATAAAAAATTTCTCAGTACAAATATTTTAATTTTATAAAAGATTAAAAAGCTCAACAAAAAAAGAAGAAAGAAGATGGATGAAATAGAAGGATCTATAGGAAAAAATCTATCTTTTGAAATTTTTTATTATATTTTATATAATTTAGTATAAAAATAGGCATAACGTTCTCATAACTTTTATGCATGATGGTATAGACAATAATGATTATAATTAAATATTTCTTTAAATCACTTATATTTTATTCAAAATGCAGTTACAAAAATACAATACGCGCAGTATTAAAACCGTTTCAGAGGAAGCTATTCGTATTCACACTGTAATAAGACTAGAATGTACAAAGGTACAAAATCACACAAGGAAGTTGTTTTAATTGTTGTATCAAATCATCGATAAATTGTCATTTTTTAATTTAGATTTACAGTTTAAAAATATTTCTATTGCTTTAAGATTCTAATATATCGCAGTATTAGAGAAAAGTATCCGATATACGTAATGAAAAAATTTAAATGGAAGTATTGGGTATCGTGGTGATCTGAATGGGAACTGTTTTTTGAATTTTGCTAAGAACATTTTAAACATAAAGGTTACAATTTTATATAGGATCATCGATTTTCAACTATTGATTGTAATACCAATCTTCAAAAATCCACAGACAGGTAAAACCAGAATGAATCTATCAATTTTTCATTGAATCTAGAATATCTTTAAATATAACTGAAATTTTGTTTTTTTTTTATTATTTTTTTAAGTTTAATGCACACTTCAATGATATTTATTAAGTTCCGGGATCATATCCCGTGGTAAAAAAATATTTGTTAAAGATAGTTTTTTTCTATGTACATTTTATTTGATTAATCTAATTTGTTTTCTGAAATACAAATCTGACAGATTTAACTAATTATTTTTTTAATTTTTTTTTTTAATTTAAAGTATTTATTGCAGCCCTGAAATAACCCCAGACTTTAGAAGAGTCTGAAATCCGGCAGCAGGATC
Source organism: Agrypnia vestita (assembly GCA_016648135.1). NCBI lineage: Eukaryota > Metazoa > Arthropoda > Insecta > Trichoptera > Phryganeidae > Agrypnia > Agrypnia vestita. The sequence goes on from JADDOH010008418.1 coordinate 23,928, forward strand.
GAGGTAGGTACTTACCTGCACAAACGCACTCGTGTGTTAAAAAGTAAACATAATTTTAAATAACCCCTTGTGAAAAGGGTTCTGTGGATTGAAAACAAATTTGAACGATTGGCAAATGGATATGAATGAATAATATGTGTAACCAGAAGTCTGAATATGATTTACAAAAGTAATCCTCTAATGTCTTTAACGAAATTCTAAATATTAGAGAAGTGCGAAAATTCGAGTAGCGTAAAGAAACATGTTAAGTTGTATTTTAGGCATCACATGAAAACATAGGAAATATGAATGTTGGGCATCACACGAAAGGACAGGAAAAGATGTATGTTGGGCATCACACGAAGAGACAGGAAAATATCTTTGATGGGAATCACATGAAGAGACAAGAAAATATGTATTTTAGGCATTACACGACGAGAAGGGAAAATATGTACATACGTTGGACATCACATGAAGAGACAGGAAAAGAAACGAGTGGACAAGAGTCCACGTATTTCTTTTCGACAAGAGTCTCTGATATTATTGAATGCGTTATAAAAATAAAATGTTAATGAATTAGCTACACTACTTGGAGGACGGAAAATCACCGGACAAATGCAGTTATCCAGTAGTACTCATGCGGAATTGTAAACCCAACAGGCCGCTCTAAAACCTGCCGGCTGACGAAATCAATTTATGGCTGCAGATTGATAATAGTGGAAAAAAAATTGTAGACACTTGGGAAGAGCTTCATCCAGTAGTGGATAAATAACGGCTGATTCTGATGAAAAACTGTTTTATTTAAATAGAGATGCAAATATGGAATACCTATTGCATGAAAATTCCTACTGTTTTAAAATTAGGCTGAACGCTTTTGCTATGAAAATATGACTTATTTGCTGGCATCCTGGAATGGGGCATGCACCATTGACCACTTTATCACTAGGCGAGAGTCATAAGCACTACACCAACAAGCTATTCAAACTACTTTACTTCATACATAAAAGAGTAAAACATATTTCAGAAATATTGTTACTTTCAGAGGAAAAATAATTTTTATTTGTTTAATATTACATATAGTTTTATTATTTTTTATAGTCTATTAAAATACATAAATTTTATCGCTGTACCTCTTCAAAAAGAGACTAATTCTTGTGCTCGGAGAGAGAGTTACAGATATGAATCGTACGTTTGCATATGTATCCTTAAAATAAATTGTAATTAATGTACATCTACATATTAATATGTATACTTAATGTGTATAAAATGCATTATGTATTTCCAAGAAGCTTTCGCCGGCATATATTTTACGTAAGTATATGCTTACATTTCACGTCACCTATCATTAATACCGTTTGGGATTATTGAATTATGCTCCATGAAGATTGTTACACCTTCAATATATTATATTACAAGTATGTTACGGATGCGAAACATTTCCTAATGGAAGTCTTCTCTTGTTAGCCTCACTAGTTTAGTTATTCCATCTTTATTCATCCAGAGTTCTTACAGTCTACACAATATATCAGAAATCGAATAATTTTTCTCTATAACTCAAGTCATTAATTTTTCGATGAATTCGTTACAACTGAAAGTAATTTTACTATGACAACTTCAATAAGTTAAACAAAAAAACAGCATTAATTTTTTTTCTTTTCGAGCCTTCCTTCGAAGTTTCCGTAGTATCTACTGTATCATGATCCCTCGATCGTGCCCTGTTGATTTCCTTAATGCTGTTCATCAACCTTTCTCTTCATCTCAACTGTGAACAGTCATTTAATTGGATCGCCACTAGCCGTTTTAATCAGATCAGTGCATCTTTTAAAAGATCAGCCTCTTTCTTCTAGTTCTCCATTACTTCATACTCTACAAGTTTTTGTTGGTCTTTTTTTTTTAAAATTAATTTTGTTTAGTCATAAAAAAGAACATACAAATAAGTAAATGTACTATTTTGCTAGATAAATTATGTTGCAAAGCAGCTATCTACTCTGATGACCCATTTCTGAGCTTAAATAGAGAATTTTTAAAGTAAGAGCTGCTCCTCCCCATGCACGTATTGCACAGCTGATAAGATTCTGACAAAAAGAATAGTACACCATTTTTAATAATAAAATCCAAACTTTTTATTATATAATAACTTTTAATAATATAACAACTCCATGCCTAGATGTATTATATATAATATGGCAAAAAATAAAATATATATCGTAACTCCGTTAGAGGGTAGTTTTCGAAAGGTCTTGACGGAATATTTCGTCATATCCTGTACATTAGTTTTCTTAGAATGACGGAATATGTCATCATACTCGGTTAACAGGTTAAAAAGATTGCAGTATCATCAGCATACATAATATTTGCTCCGTCATTCTTAGTTTTTTTACTCCCTTTCTTTTAACTCGTAGCGTCTGCCTGTCTGCCGAAAAAACTTTGGATCGATTTTTAACACTTTTTCTGTGATGCAATGCAAAGCTGAAACTTTGCAGGCAGATTCATAGTGACGATAAAAAAGTCTCTAACAATTTCGTTTAAAAGAATTTAATTATAGTATAATTATGGATTTTTCGAAATTTTAACGGTTTTTTCAAATTTGAAACCATACAAATGAGACAGGAGCCCGACGCGTGGAGAAGGCACGAAACCTGTTTTAACGAGAAACGAGAAAGGGAGTGTAGTAAAAGGTTGGTTTTTATGGGCTAGTTTTTTTAAAATCATTAATGTGTATTATGAAAAGTATCGGACTGAGCGTGCTTCCTTGAAGCATGCCATATTTAATAAATAATAGAACGCTGGAGGTGCCATTGATTTCTATACTTTGTTCTCTATTTTAAAGATAATATCTGAAACAATTCAAACGACTGCCAGTGATACTAATATTGTTGAGTTTATTTATAAGCAAAGCGTGCAGTATAGAATATATCAATTGCTTTCGATACCTACTTCTAAAAATATATCTAGTACGTCCAAAATCCGTATATGTGACATTGTGTATTTGAAAAATTTTGATAAAGCATCTACAGTTCCTGTGTTCAGCATATTTGCGAGCGATGTTTTCGCAAATTAGGTGAATGTGTATATTGAAGATATTTTTTTAAAAAATCTACCTCAAATCTTAAGATGCATCAACATTGAGATATTATTGCGCATTTATGTCAAATGAATTCTAAAGATTCTCTTCCAGAAATTTACTAGACGCATTTTTGTGGTAATTGTAAATCGACAATTCTTAATCCAGCTTTGACATTAACATTAATTAAAATTAACATTTTGAAGAAAAATAAGAAATGGTTACAAAGACAATTATATTGGTCTAAATCATTGTTATCAAAACAAAAACTATATTTTCTTTTTGCTATTTTCAAGGCTGCTTCTATTTATATTCATTGGTACGCACTGCATGATAAATTTCCAGGATAGTTGAGGTCATTGGTAGAAATAAAAGATCTTCTAATCTACGACAGTTAAAGGGATTAGTTTATCCAATATTTACAAAAACGGACAATTTTGCACTTAAGTGTGCGATTTTTCGTGGATTATCTTAACTACCTAAAACTATAAGGCGCTTTCTAATATTGTTCTAGCAAGAGTAATGTAGTATGCTGATTATATTTTAAAAGATCACCAATGCGGCTTTATAAGAGGCCACAGCATCACGAAGAAAATTGTTTATTTTCGCCAGATTCATGAATAAAAATGGGAGTACAAAATGCGGGAGACATGAAAAAACTAGGAAGGAAATATTCATTGTCTCTTTGTGGATTTTAAAACAACCTATGATCTATATATGTACATACCTATATCATACTATGCGTATATACATATTTGGCGTGTACTAAAATAAATTAGTCTCAAAAAAACTTAAAATAAAAATAACAAGAACGTGTACGGTGGGGGACAAGAAGCTAAACATAAAAAACTGCCATCAAAATCCTTTAAAGTTACTGCACAACTTGTATAAGGTGATTTACTGTCACCCCAATCAATTTTTAATCTAAAAAAATATTTTATTTTTTATTTTTCATTCGAATTGAAGCTTACAATGCATTAAGATGTTTTACAAAATAAAAGATTAAAGCGTTTGAATAGTATCTGGTCCATACATCTATTAGTCGCTTACAATACTATCTATAAAATTACTTACTTAAAATTGATGTTTGTGTGTGTGTGTGTGTGTGTGTGTGTGTGTGTGAGAGAGAGAGAGAGTGTGTGTGTGTGTGTGTATGTGTGTATTTTTCTAAAAACTGAAGAAGAAACTATCAAGGCTGTGAAGGAAGCATCCTAAATAGGATCTACAAGTTACTAGGCTACGCAGATACTCTGGTGGTACTTGGAGAAAATAAAACCCGTTATTGTAGCTTCACTAAGCCAAATTAATCTAAGGGTCTTATCGTCAAGAAAACCAGAAATTTTGAGGTTACCAAGAATGTCCGAGGTGCAATGGAGAAATATTAACAAGTAGTTATCTGACAATATGTACGACTTCATTAGAATATTTGGGATACAACCGAAAGCATTTCATTTTTGGAACTCACCGTGAGGACTGAACGCCAGTTATTTTATGCTACCAATTTTTTTCAAATTCACACATATTATTTATAGATGGACGATAGGCCATCCAGGTACGTGATACCTGATGATCGATGATCAATGGCGATGACCAACGGATCAATGGATCAATGGATCATGACTCCAAGCTCTTCAAGATTTTTAAGCTGTTCAAAACAAGGAAGGTTATGTGATCGAGAAGACTGAGATCGGCTAATCACGTTTATTTTTTTTATATTGTGCAGAGCACTTTGATATCCGAACTTATTTTTTTCAGTTTTTTTTAACAACGTTGTTAATAAGGATCTCGGGATCATAATCCCCAATCACAAAGCAGTTAAAAAGAAAGAAAAAGTAAGTAGAACGTAGTGTCAGATGACCATAGATTTACAATTTTGACATAGGTATATAAAAATATGCTTGTAAATTTCATACAAATGCACATCACACACAGTAGTTCGAATGTTCCGAGTACATATTGCTCGGGTATATTGAGAATTTATTATAAAAAACTAACCCATAAAAACCCAGTTTGTATTATACTTCCTTTCTCATTTCTAGTTGAAAAGGTTTCGCGTCTTCTCCACGCGTTGGGTTTCTTTCTCATTTTTTTTGTTTCCAATTTGAAAAAACCGTTAAAATTTCGAATAATACTATAATTAAATTTTTTTATACCAAAATAATACTATAATAAATTTTTTTTAAACGAAAATTTGTTAAATCATTTGTATCGTCACCACGAGTCTGCCTGCAAAGTTTCTGCTCGATTGGATTATGGAAAAAGGGTTAAAAATCGATCCAAAGTTTTCTCGGCAGATAAGCAGACGCTACGAGTTAAAAAGAAAGGGAGTAAAAATACACTTTTTTTTAAATAAATGGAGCAGACTATTTAAATGATATAGGTCGACCACAATCAAAAGACCATTCACTAGCTTTGTCCGGTAAGAAGAAAGCGGGAGAAAGTTGCCTGGCAAGCCCTATTACAAGCCTCAATATGATGTTCCAAATAAATATATATTTTTTAGTTTGAAAAGGTTACTTACTTACTTATTTTGTGTTCATTTTTTTGCATCGTAAATACAGAAATATTTTTTGCGCACATTCTTTTGAATGCGGTCTAGCTATAGTAATACGTCACAAACAGAATACACTCATACACTTAAAAATGAAGAATTAAAATTTAAACGAAATTCAGAGTTAACGTACATTTTACTTTAATGTTATTAGTACTGCAACCTTCAGAACAGGGTATGCCGGGTGGTTTTAGCTTTACTGTGCCAATAGAGGGGTGTGAAGTGCGTCATTTTCCCTAATTAGAAGTCACTTTACTTTGAAACCACCATCGACTTTGCCACGCGCCTACAACAAAGGAGTAATTTTCACTCTGCATGTTTTTTCGAGCGCTCTGTGGACCTTTAACTGGTTCCAAAAATTCTATACAAATGTAATTACTAATACCAATGCGACATAAAAAATGTAAAAGTATATTCTTTAACATGTTAAAAACATTTTCTATGCATACGCATGTCCACAGGATGAAATATAAACAATGAGAGTTGCGCTCGCAGATAAAAATCTCGCGAATTGTTTATCGTGAGATCAAACGACCAAGTAAGCTATACACATTCTAGACAAGCTTTGAATTGAAAATAAATTAAAAATGAATTAATAGTAAATAATGACATGTTTAATTTTATTTTCAATGAAAACACATTTTATCCATCAAGATAATAAAAAAATTGAAAGTTCAGAGGTTCATAACCGTTTTGAAGTCAGAGAGCACTTTTGATTATAAGAAAAATTTGCGAAGCACCAAAATCTAAATAAAATTAAGAGACATAAATAGAATGTAGTATTTGTCATAATCATCATAGTCACAACACTATTATACCTCTGGGCAAGTAGAGTGGGGATGGGAGGTTGCTTTTACTGTTCTGAACGAATGAACTGTTCAGTTCTTTTTCAAGAAATGTATCCTCAGCTCAGTAATGGTAAATTAATTGGGCATTCCTAAAGGCGGTATGGAACGCAAGGAAAATATGTTAATTATAATTCAGTTTATTGATATTGCAATTATTTTTACTATTACTCTATAGAAAGATTGGATATGAACAGTACTACTCCCCTCCCTCCCGCCGTCAGCGATAATTTTTGGTGGTCAAATTAACGATTTCAAGTGAGTGATCCTAATGCTAAATTTGTGAATAATTCACTTGAATAAACGACACGACGAACGATAGTTCATTCAGCTGAAAGAAATTTTCCAAAATTAAAACTGAGCGCCGGGTCTGTATACCCACTTGCTCTTTTATTTGACGTAGCACTAAGGAGGTTTACTAATGGTTGGATTAGATTAGGTTATGTTAGATAAGAACGACTAATATATAAACTGTTAATACTTCCATGTACTCTTTACAAACGCAAGTTATGTAGTCATCTAGCCATAATTTGTGCAACTCAATCCAGCATTAAATTTAATCTAGATTAAGCACATGAGTCAGAATTAAATTTAATCCAGATTAAGTACATGAGTCAGCACTAAAGTTAAGTCAGATTAAGTACATGAGTCAACATTAAATTTGATCCAGATACATGAGTTAGCATTAAAGTTAATCTAGATTAAGTACATGAGTCAGCATTAAATTTCAGCTTTCATCATTCCGCGGGGTACTTGCAACAAGCTCGCGGAGCACCGGTCAAGAACTGCTGTAGACTGTCGTAGTAAAATGAAAAGAGAATGTGATAATATTTTATAAAATTTAACCTAAAATATTTATAAAAGAATTCATATATTTAGGCAGCAGAATTTCCCAAGATGGCTGCTCAAAGGCAGAGATTATAAGCAAAATCCAACAAGCAAGAGTCGCCTTCAACAAAAAATCCAAGATCTTTGAATCTCCCAACATTAATATGCAGGTAAGGAAGAATTTGGTTAAAACTCTTGTCTGGAGTGTTTTGTTGTATGGCAGAGAAACATGAAACATCGGCCAGAGCATGTCTGGGAGGTTAGCGGACTTCGAGATGTGGTGCTGCTGGCACGTGGCGAAGATCCATTGGTCGGAACATTTCCGAAACGACGAGGTGTTGAGCAGGGTGGGCGAAAAGGGGCGGCTCCTGAATGGAGTCGATCAACAACGAGCAAATTGAATAGGCCATAACATAAGGCATCCAGGCCTGCTTTTTACCATCGTTGAGGGAAATATTGAAGACAATAATCGTAGAGGCCACCCAGATAAAGTTATGTAGACCAAGTTATCGGAGATGTGCGCTGTAGCACCTATCAAGAAATGAAAAGGCTGGCAGGTAACAGATAGGAGTGGAGAGATAGAGTGCTTGATGCAGACCAATCATAGGATTGTGACACAAAAAAAAACCAACTAAAATAAAACTAATCCACAGAAATTTACTGTTTCAGAGGTAAGTTTAGAAAACTCCATAATCACACATATAGAAATAAAAACAATTGTTTTTTAAGTTCTACTTATTTCATTTTCTGAAGCGCGTTTCGTCTTATGAGATATTTGGAATCCTCGCATTTAAAAAATTATCATTAGTGTTCAAACATAATTGTTATCAAGAATAATGCTGTTTGGAATCCCCGCATTTGAAAATTATCATTAGTGCACAAAGAATATCACATTTATTTATATATATATATATATGTTGAAAATCAATCCTCATTCGTTACATGTCATTAGTGTTTGAACAGATATGTTACATGTCATTAGTGTTTGAACAGATATGTTACATGTCATTAGTGTTTGAACAGATATGTTACATGTCATTAGTGTTTGAACAGAATTGTTTCATAGACTCGTGCAGAAATACGAAAAAACTTAATTAATCCTAAAAATTAAATGGCATCTCTTTTCAATACTTTCCATATATATACAAGTTGTTGAATATAAAATATTAAGATTGATAATGCCCTCATAAGGCGAAATGCGTCTCAAAAAATTAAAAATAGAACATTTTTTTCCATATATGTAATCCACAGAAGACCAATCATACTACGGTTTTCGTTAAATTATGTTGAAAATTATTTTTGTTTTCGGTAGAAATTATCCCACAATATTGTATAAATCCACATTATTCCATAATGTGCGGTCTGCGTTGGCATAAATTATTAAAATATCGCGCATTCTTATTCAAAGCAGATGATACTCTAGCCATCTGAATGTGCTAAACAATGGAAAAAAAATTTGCACATATTTCATTTACAATGCAAAATGGCCGGGATTAATTAACATTCTCTCAGCGTTGGATAATATTGTTTTTTCAGTTAAATGGTTTGTTCTGTTTAGTTCATTTCCTTTTTGTGTTTCGTGTGATTTATTATTTTTTTCGGGATTTTTCGTGTCATCTCGTCTGGTTAATAAACTCATAAATTTTTCTCATATTTGCATGAGTTTTTTAGTGAGCGAGACAGACAATGAAATAAATAAAATACGACCATCTTTTAATTTACACAAAATATTTTGACACAGTTTGAAATATTGAAATTTTTTTATGATTTATTGTGAAGAATGTGCGTAGTTTCGTAATAAATTCATTATTAAGGTATTGAAACTACGGATATTTTATACGAACCGTAAATATGTGTCGTGATTCGATTCGAGGCTGAAGATTCGATTCACAGATTGTGTGCACTGTATGTATTCAGCGAAAACACCGTTTACTGTCGACTGGAATATTAACAAATAATCTCAAATACTTATTGTTTGTCTTTAAAAACGAATGATAAAAATAAAAACTAAACAAAATAAACTATTTTATATACCATTTTGTGTAGCTTGTAGGCCTACGATGCATATGCGTTCATATAATATTGTGATGCAACAAATTCTCCAAAACAAATAATTTTGTTGTCTGTCTGGCCGTAACTTTCTGTAAGGTCCGTAGTTTTTTTATGAACAGTTATAATATATATATAAATGTTTAGACAAAATTCCCCCATCCCCTTTACCCCACGATACAATTTCTAAAAAAATCCACATGGTTTGACAGATCTAACCCAAATTTTGCACACTTATTCACTAGAAACCGACATGTAAAAGTACGTCATTTTTATGGGTTACAGCTAGTACACATACAAAAATTCAATATCTGTCAGTTTTCTTTATAATCCTACACCTTTTGACCGATAAATAAGCAAATTTTGCATAATTATTCTTAAAACTTTTGCCCCATCCTCCTTTATGTGACCAGATTACCCCTTACTAGATATAATGTTAATTATATTATACTGAACGTCGTTCTTTCCCTTGATATATATAAGTATTATATATCTATACCTATAAAACTCAATGTCTTTTCTCTATACAAATCTACACTGTTTGTCTGATTCGACTCAAATTTTGCATACTTATGCTTTGGGACCCGGTTGGTAACATTGCTGTACATTTCCCCTTCCCCCTCTTACCTATACCATCACCCTGATATATTTTTAATGAAAATCTGTACTGTTCGACCGACCGGACTCAAAATTTGGAAACGTATTCTTTAGGACTCGGCAGGAAACATAAGTGACATTTCACCCCTCCCCTGATATGTTTTAAATGCAAATTTACCGTTCGTTCAATCGCACTCGAAATTTGCATACTAATTCTTTAGTAATAAAAACTACATTTTCCTCGGCCCTCTTGATATATTTTCCTCTACCCCCCCGCGATATATTTTCTGTACAAATCTACACCGTTCGAACGATCTGACTCAAATCTTGACACGTAGTTTTAGGAACTCAGTGGGTAAAATAGGGGATATATCTTCAGTAACCGTTTAACCCCCCCCCCACTGATATATTTTCCATGCAAATCTGTACAGTTTTATCGATCTGACCCAAAATATGTATACTTTTTCTTAGGACCAGTCGGGCGACATTTTCCCTTCCCCTCTAACTCATTCCGTCCCCCAGATATATTTTCTGTACAAATCTACACCGCTTGACCGATTGGACCCAAATTTTGCATACATATTCCCGACGGAAATAATATGCTATATTTTTTCCCTAGATATCTTATTCTTCCTTGATTAAATGGAAACATTGTTTTAATTAGAGGCTTTGCAAATCAATGGAACCTTTGTTTTCCCCTAAAAATTTATTTTCAACTTAATCCTTAACACATGCAACGCTGGGTACAAACAGCTAGTAAATTAATAATTAAAATAATATTTAAACAACGTTAGGAAAGGCAATGCCGGGGAGCCGAGGGAAATATGAAGAAGAGCACTTTCTTGACGGGTTAAAAGGACGCGAATAAAAAAAAAAAACAAAAAGGTGTTTACGTACGCCTAAAAAAGTAAAAATTTAATAAATTTCAGTTACGATCTTCAAAAGGCTTAAGTAGATGCCAGTTAAGTGCCAAAAAAAGAATTTGGTTAAAGCCAATTAATACACGAGTCACATTTTCCCATTACAATAAGCGAGAAACCACCCCCAGTCCCCACCCCCCCAGCATCTGTATGGAGATGAAGGAGCCGGCCGGAGATGCGAGGAAGGCCACCACTGATTAAACAAGGTTTCATTATTCTGCCTCGCTTGCTGCGAGCACTACTTAACCCCTAACCACCCTTCCTGAACGAGCGGGGTGAGAGGGCTGTTGCAATGTCTGTCGGAATCTTATTGCAAATTTGTTCGAGTGTGTGCCACGGTTCGTTGACGGGTCGGTGATTTATGGGGTTAGACAACGTATTTATTTGCCACGTGTTGAGAAAAAATGTGCTAATCGTTGGTACGTTAGGGTCAATGGGTTTGCAATTGATGATTTTGCTTTTTATGGACATTCAAAATTTAGGATTTTAAAGTAGAGCAGAATAAGATATGTATGTTATTTTAAAAACAACTTGATAATATTATTACTTCATGTAGCATAATAAATAAATCTACATATTTCTTTTAAAATTATATATGAGCAATAAGTTATATACATACATATTTTTAATAAAATGGTTACAAGAATTAATAATTACTTATCGTTATTAATTTGATTTCTTCTATGAGTGTGCTACAATGATAGACATATAATTTATGATTAGAAATTTTAAACAATGTATTAAACACAAATTATATATTATTTTAAAGAAAAAAATATTGTGATGTTTCAATTTAAGAGCAAAGTTTTTATTTCAGGGCAAATTTATTAATCAATTTGAAAAGGCATACAAAAAAACAAAAATTGTTTTGGCTACTACCGCTCTTTTGTCTTTTCTAATTGATTAAAAGGTTTGTATAAAAACTAGATATATCAATTAGAAAAATACATCTAAAAATATATCTAATCGTTTTCATTATAAATTCTTTATACGCGAGATCTCAATTTCCGTTCAATTCTATACTCATTCAATTCAAAATTATTTATTTTAATTTCCATGGTTTCTATGAAAAATTAAGAAAAAGTGAAAACTAAGAACAGCAAAAAAACCATAAAATATAGTTTTCATTATAAATTCTTTATACGCGAGATCTCAATTTCCATTCAATTCTATACTCATTCAATTCAAAATTATTTATTTTAATTTCCATGGTTTCTATGAAAAATTAAGAAAAAGTGAAAACTAAGAACAGCAAAATTATCTTCGTTTACTTTTGAATGTCTCAATATTAGCATAAAATAATGAAGATGAACTCAAAAATTAAATTTCTTCTTCAAATAGAGAAAATTTATTTTGTGGTGACATAATTATAATTTATGTAAATTTACTTTGTTAAAATGTAAGTATAGTTAAGTAGGTACTTTATATTATCATTTTCCATATATAACTTTTTAATATTTTGATCTATACTTCGATTTTTAAATTTTATTTTTGATATCCTGATGAAGAAGCCATTGGCTTCGAAACATGTTGAATTTTTTCAATAAATAAGTGGTGTTTACAAAGTTAATTTATATAAATTAAATTTCAAAAATTAAACTCACAGAAATGGATCAAACACTTTATTGTATCAATGTTCTTCTAAGTATAACTGATAAATAATTTTTCATAGATTTTTCTTTTCCATGCCCACGAACTGCCATACCGATTTTCACTAGTTTGACAATTTAAAATTATACTATACAATGCACCCCACTTTTAAACATGAGCACTAAATTCTCTATTAAAGGCGGGTAAGTTTTAATATTAAAATTCATAGAGATTCAATAGTACACTGATGTTATTGTTAACGAAAACAATATTTAGACAAAACAATATTTAACTTAAACGATATATGTATACATACATAAGTAATAGAACCAAAGGTCGGTAGTTAGATCTACGTCTTTGTCCTGGGACACCAGGAAGAAAGTTTTATTTCTACAGCACCAGCGTAAAGCTTTAATAGTAATAAGAATTTCGAAGTGAAATGTATTCTCCCTTCACATTTCTTTTTAAAAATAAATGAATGAACAACCATTAATCTTGAATCCCATTTCTCCTAGGATTTCTAATGATTTAAACTTCCATTAACGCCTGATGTATGTGATATTAATCTAGTAAAGATAACATTTTATACTGGGTTATTTGGAGAACATTAGTAACTCGCAGGACTATATTTCTGCTTCGATTATGAGCCGAAAATTTTAAAGCAACCATGACCTAATATCAATAGTTATGGAAATGTGGGACATCAAAGTTTGTAATTTTTTCAATATATTGATTTAGTTTTTGTAAAACGTTGGAATATCATTACCGTAACTTATATTAAATATAAAAAATTCATTCCCTTTAATACAAGTCAAATAAAATAATAAAAACCTTCCAAATCCAATTGGAAAACATTCCAATTAGAATTTCTGCAGGGTTTTTATCATTTTGTTTAACTTGTATTGAAACGAAAGAATTTTTCCTAATCGATATATGTTACTGTAACGATAGTTCAAAGTTTTGTAAAAAATAAGTCAGAAATACTGAAAAAAAATGCAATATTTGATATTGCATAACCCCATATCTATCACGTTTGCTTGAACATTTTCGACTCATAATGAAGGCGGAAATATAGTCCTAAGAGGTTATTAATGTTTTCCAAATAACTATGTATACTTATAATTGATTAATCTAATTTTTTTAAATATAGTAAAGCCATGTTCTAGAATTTAAAAAAATATTTTCATTTCTAGTTATTGTTCTTGCACTTCTTGTCTTTCGTAGTTGTATCAAAGGTATGCCTGATTTAATTAAAAATGGATCGATTTTTCCTGGCGTGAGAGTTTAAGATCATACATTTTTGAGATTCATGGCATAAGCAAGGTACCAATAGCTATTTGAAAATGAAATAATAAATGCGTCATTAACAAAGCGCACAAATTGTTCATTTGCGCCTGAAAAAAATTTAAACCAATTTTTTTTTTAAAAAAAAAAGCCCACTTCAAAAATAAATAAATCTTCTTTAAAAAGAGCAAAATGATTTTGTCGAGATATTATTAATAAAAACGTCTTTTGTATACACCACTTGTATATTGACAATATCATCTTTAAATTTGTTTTCATAATAATAAAGTAATAATTACTTTATTATTATTCATTTCCCATATATTATTTTTGATTTTTGATTTTTAATTTGTATTCTGATAAAAGGACCATAGGCCCTGAAACATGTTGATATTTTCAATACATAAGTGGTGAAAACAAAACACATTTTTATTTATATTAAAACAGAATACAATATATTAATAAATCTCCATTTAAAATTTTCGTTACTACCGATGCGCTATGCTTGATGTGGTATCGAAACCGGTAGACTAAAGTTATTACCAGTGGTATATACAAAGTTTTTAATTGATTACAATTAATAATTATATCCAACCACAAAGTTTACGCTAAGAGAATTGTGTTGTTATTTATATACCACCAGGACATAATAACAACAAATCATAGTAAAGCTGAAATATGAATATTTTTGATGAAATAATTTGAATTTTTTGTAATAATATGCGTAATCTTAAGGTAGTGAAATTCGTAGCATACTTCCTCTTAAAAAAGAAGAAGAAAGAAGTTCCAGGTTCGTAACAAAAAACTTTTTCGTTAAATGGTTTTGTGTATTTTGTAATTTGATTAATTTAATTTATTTCTGAAAATAAATTATTACAAAAATATGTGACACAGATTTATTTTATTTATCTGTTTCGAGACGCGAACACACAATCGAGCAACCATCGTGAAATTTGGATGTTAGTCACATTCCAACTATCATTGTTTTTGGTGTACGTACGCATTAGGGTTGTTACACATCCTAGACAAAGTTTAGGATGCAAATTGGATTGATTATACCCCTGGGAAAACCTTCCCTCGTCCCTCGGAGCTAAGGGTCTGTTCAGGGGTCAATGTTGAAAACGTCGAATTAATGAACTGGTAGACTGTATAATCTACATTTCCGCTGGCCGCTTTGCATATCATTTGCATATTGTACAGCCAATCTAATGCTTGGCTTTTTACGCATTCGTCAACCGTATGATCGATATTGCGGGGTATTTGTCAACTGTTCTCCGTTTGACAGCACGGAATTGGATTTTGGATATTTTTCACGCATGTTGCCGTACGCCGTACCGTATTGGCCGCGTCACTAGGCCGAGTGTGAAACGGTTTTGTGTTTGGCCCCGGGCCTGTTAGCATTGAAATCGAAAAATTATTCAGCCATTTTGACCTATAAATCACCTATCAAATTGTTTGACGTAAAAAGGTAAAATTTGAAGAAGAGAACGAAGTAATGAACGCGACCTAAATATAAAATATATATATATATAGATATCTCTACTTGCTTGCTATTACTACTACATGCTTGAAAATAAATTAATACTCAAAGGTTTTTGTTATAAAGCCTCAATTTTTTGGTCAAAAATGATTACTGTAGCGAAATTTATATCGTCGGTCTCGTGTATTTCTATGTCTATTTATTCAATAAATAAAGATATTCAAAATTAATTAAAAAATTGGTTGATATATATTGTAACGTCATACCTAACGTAACAGGCCATGAAGCCAAATTACGGAAGCGAAATACATCACAAAACAGCCAAGCTTAAGTACATCACATATTTTTATTGTGACCTTAGCGGGAATCGTATCCGGAACCCTCGGTGTGAGAAAATTAGTCGGTTATTGAGATCCATTATTGTAAAATAAAGTTGAAAAATTTTTAGAAATGGAAAAATTAGGATAGAATAGAAACATATATGGTAAAGTAGAAACAAAATTAAATAATCTTATTCTATCGGAAGCTTTAAATATGAAACTTTAAGGACTTTTTTGAATCAAAAATCTGGAGTAAATGTATAAATTTATATAACATGCAGATTATTCTCACCCTTAAAAGCCTTATGTTACTAAAATTTTCAAGGAATAAATCTGGAAGGAAAAATGAATGAACACCCTTATTGCCAAAAATCAATCTAAGTAAATACCCAGAGTAAAACGGAGACTTTGTTTCAGCAATTTTAAAAGACATACAAACTGTTGATTCGTATTCTTTTACTCTCCCCATCTCCGTGGAGGGGAACTTTCTAGACTCACATCGACATTTCATCGCATGAATGATTCAGCTGACACACAAAAGAGAAGCAATGGACTAGTTTTACGAAGACAGAATCCAAGAAACGACATGAATACGGTAACGTATCATGCAATGTGTTAAATCGTCACTTTATTTCATCTCTGCTTAGAATTGAAGGCTTGCGAGTCGAAGGCTGACTTCCGTTTAAATATTTTAGTGTTGTGATTTCAAAATAGTTCGAGAGCTAAGAGAAGTTATGATTTTAGAACCAGCTCTATAAAAAATGTCACTAGCAATTTAAAACGAGCTTTATAAAAAATTGGCACCAAAACCATACAATACACTAAACATTAATTGGAAATCGTTCACTAATAAAAAGCAACATTATAATAAGGCTCCTATATTGCATACATGGGTTGTTGTACATACATACATACATGTAAATGTCGGTTGGAAGGCTAGTGTTCCAATTATATTTTTTTATTTTAATTATTTATTTATGACATTGTGGTGGAGCCAGACCTGCCTAGACTCTAGCCCCTCGAGCGTGTCAAATGGACCAATCGCGCTCGAGGGAAACCGCCCAATGAGAAGCCCGCAGCGCCGGAAAAGTGCCACGCATTCTCTCATCGACCGGCGCCCGCGATACCACGCTCAAACTCGCTCTCCGTATATTGTTGTATACCGCATACTCCAACATGTAAAGTTTTGTGACTTCAATAAACCAACGAGTTAATTGTGAGTACTTCACATTTTTAAAACAAAACAACTGCCAAAGCATTAAAAACTACATATATTGCTTTTTACTCCACTTAGAAAAATAAAGGGGTACAAAATCTATGTATACTAACTAGTTCACGAGAAAAGACTACAAATTTCTCTAGTCTATTCAAATAAATGAAAGATGCTCAGATTTGAACATATGTATATGAACATTCAAAAATTAGATAATTTGTGAATGTTCGAATGATGAAAGTTGCATTATGTAGAGTGATCACTTAAATCAGCTCATACAGATTGTAAGCCCTGGGCCATCATAAAAAAAATACTTCCACAAAAGTTTTTCATATGCAAAGCTTCGTCTCTGTAAGACTTTTATAATTAAACTTAATTACAAAAATGAGATTTATCACAAGGTATGACATATATTCTAAATAAGTGATAAGCGAATATACACACACTCATATAAAATTTAAAATGTGCATCGAAAAGAGAATTTGTCTTTTCAACAACATTACAATGATATGAAATGTGATTTAATGTTATGAAAAATATGCCTTAGATAACAAACATTTGCTAAGCAGTACCAAATGGTGATAAAATATTACTTTTAGTGAAAAAAAATTAAATGATAAATATATAATCCTAATAAAAAATTATTAACTGGGTTTTTGGAGATAGAATTTTTAACTCAGTGACCTGAAAATGAAACATGGATACATGTTTTATACAGGGAATGTTTTTGTTCACTAAAGTAAAATTATTAATATGATATAGTTTGAAGTTTCGAGCGGTAGAGCATAAGTGGATTAGATGGGAGGAGCCATTTCTGATAGTCGTCGCTTCGTGCCGCAAGGACTTGATATTTTCTCCTGTCTTTAGGTATCTGAATCTTTTTCTTCTTTTTATCAATTATGGTAAGTCAGAAAGATGGTGCTACAAAGTGGTAAAGACAGAAGTCGATGTGCTACAACAGCAGTTTAGAGATGACGAGGTGATAAAATAAATAGTGATAAACAGAGAGGATGATTTTATAAACTCTTCAAATTTTGATCTTTTATCACAAGCCTTAAAAACACAATAAACTTTGTGTTTGCAGCAAATTTACGATATATTTCTGTATGATCATTGGCAGTTTCTTTGTATCACAAATAATTATTATTATCGACAATGCAATTTCTGAGAACACAATTATTAATTGAGATAAATAAACGTGGGAAACCTGAATGGAATTATTATTGATATTTATTTATTAACTTTGTGGTTGGACATAATTACTAATTTTAATTAATTAAATAATTTTGTAACCCACTCCAAGTTTTTAATTAAATAAAATTAATAGTGTATGAAATTCTTTATAGGGCTTATGACCTGCATAAGCTGGCCTTAATCATGCAGCGTTAACCAATTCCACCTTAAGAACATCATTTGATATATCATACATATTATTACATATAATCAAGTCATTTATATTATTATTAATCAAGTTATTTATACGTTCTAAATCTGTATTCTTTCAAATATTTGAGTTGGTGAAAATTGTATTCTGTAAAGTGCCTGTAATACCTTCGCCAGATTATACAGACCATAAGCCATTTTATTATTCTATTGCCATTCTATAAAGATTTACATTCACGTTTCCCATATAAAAAAACTTCGTCTCTGTGAAACATCTACAATTTATCTTAATAAATGATTATTATTATATTTAAATATTACAAAATTGTAGTTCATCCACAACTGAGATATGTCACGACTGTAGTTACCTATGAGAGGTCCGGTCCAGTGATGTAGTGTTAAAAAAAGTTTATTCTTATTTTTACGTAATGTTATGTAACGCCATTTCCATTAAGAGTGATCAATGATATTTGATTGGGTGATAATTTTCGCTATCGGTTAATTAAACTCAAATAATTTTTAATAAATTGGTTGATAATAGATAGATTAGTTAAGTAATACTAATTAGTTGACATTTTTACCCATTGATGAGAAGGACTTCACAAAACTATGGTTGTGACAAAAACAATAAGCAATTCTTCCTTTGTGAATTGTTTGATGTGGTATATTAAGTGTTATTGTGTCTACACCATAGGATATATAACTGTGTCATGGAGTATGTCTAAAATGTTATGCTTAATTGTCATTATTAACGTATCTTCATTTTTTAAATATTTTATAGAACAACAAAACATAGTGTAAACTGTAAAAGTATAATATAATATGAGTAATACTTTTACACATTTATGTACACATGTCACAAAAATAATTTGACCCTTGACAAAATACATTGTTTTTAAACATGAACAATTTCATATTCTCCGGCAGATATCGGATGATACTTTTGATTTCCTCCCATAAAAATATGGAAAGAAAATGGCGCAGTAGGGCGATTTATATGAGTGGGATTTTCAACTTTGAGAACAGCTCAATATGTCGCCTGTAATGGTTCCGCACGTCTGGCTCTTTTTATCGTTTTCTGATAGTCGAAGATAAGTTTCACCAGATATTTTATACAAAACTGCTGAAGTAATCTTCAATCCCAAGCTTTTTAGAGAGCCATCTAAAAATAAGATAAAACGATTATGCGGATCCGATGGTTTCCTAAAATTAATAAAATATAAATATAATTAAAAATACGTCATAAATACTCCTGATCATATGATGTGTGGGAGAAGTACTGCCTATAGTTTTGTCTTTAAATTATTCTTAAAAATAATAATAAAGTATTTGAGGCGGATATTCCTAGCAACAATATCAACCAGGTACCATTCACACAGCGCTAACTACATACCCAAGATAAATAGGGTTTCAAAAGGTTCGTGCCCTATTAAACATTCATTATCAATACTTTTCCTAGCGCTAACATGGATAAACATTTTAAAAATCCGCCCCATCCAGAAATGTTTTCAATTATCATTAAGAAATTCATTCATCAATACTAGTTAATAGTATTATACTGAGTTATTTGGAAATCATTAATAACCGCGTAGGACTATATTCCTGCCTTGATTATGAGTCGAAAATGTTCAAGCTATTATGACCTAATATCAATAGTTATGAAGATATGCGACATTAAAGTTTGCATTTTTTTTCAATATTTCAGACTCATTTTTTGTAAAACGTTGGAATATCATTACAGTAACTTATATCAAACGTGAAAAATTCATTCCCTTTAATACAAGTCAAATAAAATAATAAAAACCATCGAATTCCAATTCGAATGTTTTCCAATTGGAAATTTTTCAGGGTTTTTATAATTTTATTTAACTTGTATTGAAACGAATGAATTTTTCGTAATCGATGTAAGTTACTGTAATGATAGTCCAACGTTTTACAAAAAATAAGTCTGAAATATTTAAAAAAAATGCAAACTTGGGTGTCGCATATTTCCAAAACTATTGATATTAGGTCATGATAGCTTGAACATTTTCGACTAATAATCACTGCATGAATATAGTCCCGTGAGGTTATTAATGTTTTCCAAATAACCCTGTATATTATATGATAGTAAAAGTTAAATATTAATGAATATCAAATAATGAATGAATGAATGATTTATCATATAAACTAATTTAAGAAATAAAATAAAATATATATTTCTAGTTCCTACTTATGAATACCGTAAGGATTCCAAATCAAATAAGCACATAAGGTGCAATTTTAACCGGTCGAGTGCCAGAGCGCAGATCTGCGTTCCCTATACACTTATGCGAATTCGGCCTATTTTACTTGCGTTTATGGGTTTTTAAAGCTTATCATTCGTTATATCTCAAGTTTTTGAATGAATGGACGAGTTCTATTTGACAAAAAGTCATTCGAAATGTCATATTCGAACCGCGCATTAATTGTGTTATGTATCTGTTAAAAAAAGTGTTAAAATTAAGTATTTTTATATTCTTTGATATAATTAGAACGAAAACATTGAAATACAATATCTTTAGTGTTATTGCTTTCATGGTTTTATTCGATAATCATGTGCGTACATTTCTGACAGTAAATTTCGTTACTTATTTTCATAATTAATGAATAAGTAATTATTGTACAAGTAATTATTGAAATATAAGTAATTATTGAAGTCTGTATATTGAGAAACCAGAAACTTCACCTTCTTAGCGATTATTGTTGATTTTTGTATAGTGTCCAAAAAAACAGCAATCGTACGTGGCATCCGACCGGTTAGAAACAGCGCGGCATCCGACCGGTTAGAAAATCATGCAATTTTCCCGTATGGGCAGGCAGAAAGGATAGTTCTATCCGCTCTGCGTTCGCGATGATCTTTTATCCTGGAACACCACTTTTGCTTCAACTACATTCATTCATCTTTTCATGCACGCTCTTCGATTGTTAGAGCTTGTAATAGGGCCATCCTCCAACATTTGATTTATCTGATCATGCCAGGTCTTTTGCGGATGAACGCCATCAATTCCTTCAGCCTTCAATACTAACCCTTGTATTTTATTCACCTCAACACAATTATCTTCAAACGTTTCATAGGACAAAACTGAGAGTAGCGAGTAGAGATTTTTTCCAAATTAAAGTTCGTTGAAATTAAACGCTGAACATATATATTGGCAACATTTTTATTAGTATATTCTAAGAACACAATCACTGGATTTTGCCTACATAAGGATAATTATTAATTAAGATAAATTATAGATGACACTCAGCATGTATGGTAGTCTATTGGACGTCCACAGACTATACGACCTGTCATTATATGCTTTATACCTATAATATATTGGAATACTATAGTTAAAAAGTACGACTTCTATTTTTAATCCTTAATTAATTAATCATTCCTCTAGGGTCACAATATAGTAGCTGTGTTCTTAAAACCTACTTTCATACAAAAATATTGTTAAAAAAATAGAGTTTATCAAGCAATTTAGTGTATTATATTTGAATATACAAACTATTAATTATATAGATCCGGGATGCAGTATTATTTTAATAACTTATTAACTTATAACTTATTAAGATAAAAAGGTTTGTGATTTATTATTAAAATATGTAAGGTAGTGGAGTGATGAAGTCACGTTATGAAATTGATAATGATAATTCCTTTCATTGGAATCGAACAGCAGTATTTAGCTTTGGATAGCACTGCACGTACAAATGAGGAAACTTTGTTATTCAGATATGTAGGTTTCATAGTTAGGTTACCTGCAAACTTTGGGCCATTATCCAATTATCATATCGGAATCCGAGGTACAGAATCTCCGAATCGCACCAATTAATTATTATAATAAATATTTTTTTAACTAAAATTCTATATGCACTCTCTAACTATGGTCTATTATTATATTTTTAATGAACTTTATATATCTTTGTTTGTTATATGATATCTCACTGATTTTTTATTTTACCGTTATTTTATTCTTCTTCTTTTCTTTCCTTGACAACTTCTAAAAATATGTGTTGTGTGGATGGTATACACTGAATGGACTATTGCAATACTCTTCGGATCGCGTCGCCCTTTACATGACGTGACACGCAGATGATCTTTAGTGTAAAAAATAGTCAAACTGGCGACGTTTGAGTAGGACCGATATGGGAGCTTTCGCTCATAAAACAGTCAAGAAAAACAATTAAGAATATAACGTACGGGTGTTCGTGCTGCCAAGGGTTCACAATTCATTGAAATGAATTTTATTTATTTACAAAGTCACTGGACACAAACTTTACTTGATTCCTTTTTTGTATGTTGCAGTTTTGTAGTTTCCTCATTTGTACACGTAGTGCTATTCAATAATTCGCACTAATCGTCTCTCGAAAATATTCCACCTGTTTGTGGAACACGTTATTTACCCCGATTCGTTACTAGAATATTCCGCGCGCAGGTAGGTACTCTGGTAGGTATTCGCTGCCAGACAATTGCCCAACATATGACTTGGACAAATATTAAACAATGACTTTCCGCGCGATGCCGCTGCTACTTATATTGGGAGTGTTATTTTGTAAACTACGAGGGCACAGCCTCTTTGATTAATCTATTTAACAGAAGTTATGATCCGATAAATCACCAATGGTAGTCAATATTCGCGACAATAAATTATAATTTAAAAAGCGCGTGTTTGAGACATTGTTATTACATTAAAAGCAACTTGTTAATTAAAGTAAGGCAATGAAAACTCTTTACATTTTGTGTCATAAATGAATACATCATAAAGGCTCTTCATTTGGAGTTTGATTTAATTTTGCATAATGATCATTTAAATTAGCATTAAAATAACACCGAGTTGAGTTAAAGACAGTTGAAAATCGCAAAAGGGTAATTGTTTTATTTTACAAGTGGTGGAAATACATTTAAACAGGGAGGGTAAGTAAATACATAATTTATATATACCATTCAATAATAACTGAATGTATCATTTTTAAACTTATATTATTTGCCTGTGCATTGGTATTGTGGTTTTTCTGATCGATACATGATCATATGAGTAGCTTGTTGGTCTTGTGGTAAGGACTCTCGCCTCGTGATCCAAAGGTCGCAGGTTCGAATCTCACTTCAGACAAGCAAGTTAGTCCTATTTTCATAGCACAAGCATTTAGCTTAATTTGAAAATAGTAAGAATATTGATGTGATACGAATTCCGTGCACCTCTATTTTTTTATTTAAAAAAAAATAAAAAATTTAAAGTTAAATATTATTCAGCGTACAGGATACTTGAATGGATGACTGTGATTATAATTAAAATACACATATTAGACAAACTTGCAAAATATTTGATCATTAGATAATATTAACCTTGTTAACTTTACGCGATTTTAATATTTTATATTTTTTTTTACATAGTTTGTTACTTTACCTGTCGATAAGAGACTCCGTTTCTCTCTAAACTTAAATAAAGTAAAATAATATAAAATATTAAACTCGCGTAGGGATAATGAGGATAATATTACCTAATGATTATCATGAATAATCTCTACAACGTAAACGTCAAATCTATAATAATATTAGAAAATATTTATTTGAAAACCTTCTATTCTAATCCTGTTTTATTTAATAATTGACCATGTCATGTCGTTTACCGAGAGGATAGAAAACCAGACTCTTCTGTCTTATCTAGTTCATAATCATTCATCTTCTCATGTATGCTCATAGACTGTTGGAGCATCTATCACTCCCGTTTTCCAATATGCCATTATAATGTCAGGTTATTCACGGACATCCTTCATTTTCGTTCATTACCTCCTCTCCTCATTCGTACTTTCCATAAGCCCCACACGTTTCACATGCCCAAACCTTCATAGCGAACTCTTGTTAATTTAGTCAATTATGTTATTAATCGATATACATATGCATCTAATTTGTTGCAAAGCCTTGTGTTTAGACATTTTTAATGAAATGATAAATTATTATCAATGTATTATTATTTCGCACGTCGTCTAGCTTTCATTTTACTGGAATATCAAAACTTTCGACTTTTTAAAATACATAATAAGGTCACTTTTATTGCATACATAATTTCTTTAATTGTTAATCTTGTTCACTATCCGCCATTAATAGTACACTATCGTCCGAGTACATTAAACAGTGTTAAAATCGCTGATATTTTTAACCTATAAATATTTGATGATTTTTATCTATTTATTAACGTTTCAAAATTCAGGAACAAGCCCAATACATAAAACAACCACGTCATCTATATTTAGATAAGAGCTTAACCAATAGCTTATATTAAGCTCTAAACATTCATTACCTACAATTATTTCGCACCTTGTCTAAAAATCCCTCCTTTTCGAACACCTCCATTTCTAACATATGTTTTCATAAAATAATTAATATTGGCATTGTTTAAAAGAATGTTGTTGTACGTTTCCTTGCGTTGGAGAAATGCAAAGGCAAAATGGCAAAACATCACACGGTTTAAAAGTTTTCATTGTGACGGCTTACACAGAAAGATGATGTTATACTTAGCGCGTGAGAGTTTTGCTTATTATCTTTGTCAAAACTTTCCCATACGAGTAGACATGAATCATATTCATATATCAAGCCTTAAGTACATCTGTTGTAAATGTTTCCATTAACACGCTATCCCGTTTTGGGGCTGTTTTTCGCCCAGAAGTATGAAATATTCCGCGGCATCCCCTAACAAATGGCGCACCGTCCTCAGACCGCCCCGGGCGGTGGGGCACATCTTACCATCTATGTAGATTTCGGCTCTGATGCGAATCACAACATAACAATAGTTATGCCCGAGAAATTAAATTGGAACTGTTTTAAAACACATAAAATGAGACCTATTGTTTTTTGAGACTTATATAGTATGTTGACCTCATTAAATTTCACATCGTAAAAAACTTAATCGATTTTTTAACATCACCTATACACTGTTTATTTTTTAATACTAAACATTGTTTTAAAGTTCAAAACAAATTTTTGGATGACATGTTCATTTGTGAATGACATTATTATTAAATTTAACCGAAATAAAGACAAAATTATGTCGAAAACGATTAAATAATGTTATATAGTCATCCACTTTACGTAAATGTTGAAAGTTTAAGAGCTCTAGCTAGTCGAAGAGTAGGTGAAAAATCAATTACAAGATAACACTATATATAACAAATAATAATGAAACAGAGAATGAAAGTTAAATAAAAGCATGTAAAAAGATATTCAAATTGTCGGTACAATTTTTTGAATTATTTTTTCGACCACACATTCTGTTAATTTTAGTAAAGAATCTATAACTACATATCTACAAGTATAGTTTAAAACTACGGTCTGTATGTACATAAGCAATAATACATTTAGAAAAGTGTAATCTGTAAATATTTCATTTTAATTACACAAAAATATCTTCTTGCTAATTTGCAACCAATTTTTTTTAACATTCATTTAATTTTTTAACCAATTTACCGATTTTTTTCAACATTCACTTAATTACTCATAATATATCGAAGTTTATCTGCATAGTAATTAAAAGAGTAAAGTTTAACCAAACATTTTTTTGAAAAAAAAAATTTGAGGTTTTAATTTTACTACATGTGAACAACAACATAACATTTATAATGCATATGAATAACAAAACAATCATTAAATTCACCGATGATAGATTACACAGCCTTGGTAATGAAGTGCTTATCTGTCAGATGTATTTTCAGATCCATCTGATTCATCCCAATTATAATAATTTCGTTGTCTCTCTGTCTATCTATCTGTCCCCGTAACTTCGTGGAACGTCCGTAACTTCTTTATATTAAAAAAATCTTATTCTTTCTTTTTTTCTTCTTTAAGTAATTTTTTTCTTATTTTTTGATATAAATAAATAAATACTTATTCCTTAGGAACCGACATGTATCATTGATTATACAATTTCTTCTTAAAATTTATTTTGCATTTTTGATTTAAATTTTTACTTGTTTTTCCATTATTTGGGGGACTTAATTTTATGCTTATATTTTTTTTCTTTTACATTAAATTACTCCCTGTTCTGCAATGTACTGATTATTGGGATCCACTGTCTGATTCTGCCCCTATTACAAAACTTTTGTGTACTTATTATATTTTTATATGTACTGTATTATTCTTTTGTATATTCCGTTAACCAACGTTTTTTCTCTTCTGACTTAATTTTTTCTGGGAATTCATTATTTATTTCTAATGTGTTTTTTACTTTGTTAAATAATAAATAATGAATGTAGAAGATACAGTGGAAAACAGTTTGAAAGAGCCTGAGCTCACTTATTTCCTAGCTAGATGTACCGTAAAATAAGACTGCAGGAATCGGTTGGATTCGGAGGTGAGGTCAGAGATTTGCTAGTTATGGACTTTTATATTTTATCTGCTTATATTTCAAAACACGATTCAAAAATATTTTTATTATGTAAATGTTTTGAAAAGTGTTCTTCTTCTTTTATTAGTGCTTGTCCGGTAACCGGACGTCAGTGACCATGTTGGCGATAATAATCTTGCTAGCAGCAGCCAGAAATGTTTGTTTTTCAGTCATTATATACTTCGTCTTGCAGGATCTCTTCTGTTTCCAATTTTACCTTGAATGACGAGATGCAGGGTTTGGTTCTTCTGCATGTCTCATGATATGGCCAGCAAATTAAATTTTTTGGTTTTTAATTGTTTTAAGGATTTCTTTTTCATTTCACATCTGGATCATTACATTGTCATTTGTGGCGTATAGAAGTGAAGGCAGCAATATCCAAAAAAATGAAAAAAAATGTTTTGAATGCAGTCACCGAGGATAACTAATTTAGTAGGTATGTACTGAATTATAGATTTTATGTATGTATCTCTTCCAAAATTTATAGGCTATATTTTTTATAAAATCTCGAATTCAATACATTTTCAATTAATAATCCTCGAAGATTGTAATAATTTTTTTTTTGTATATTGCTGTCTTTGCTTTTGTACTCCACATTGTAACCCTGACAATAAAATAGCTTCGTATCGCAAATGCTTCAAGTCGCTTCAGCATTGTTTCATCGAGTGTCTATGATTCCATTACATGTTAAAGTACAGGAACCATCACATCATTCTCATTCGCAAATTTAGGTTTAGGTCACGGCTGCTTGATACATTTTTACGACATTTAATTTCCATGGAAGGTTCCCAATTTTCATTTATTCTTCATTACAGTTGGGTTATTTCACGAATTTTTGTAATCTTGAAAATATACACAACTATGCTTTTTTTCAAATTCCTCAAAATATATTTTTACGGCGCTAAATTTTTTAAGACGATACTTTGCGGCCACCCTAATGGATGGAGGACCGTCGACCGGGTCTTGTCGCCTAACGAAGCTACAAGTAATTAAGTTGGTCTTTACTTACTTACTTGTATTAGTGCTGTCTCTTCTTATCTTTGGCAAAGTGTGTACTGCCACCGCCGCGGGGCGCTCGGGGGAGGGCGCCGGGCAGGGCCGGGCGGGCCACTTTTCGGGCGTAACGAATTTTACGACTGTACAGAACCTTCTTCCGGCTTAAAAAATAAAATATCTATATCATCAGCTTTTCCCGAGTCGTTTCTGTGTAATTTAATTTTATAATCCCTTATATAATATTTTAGAAATTTTTTTATATAAAATTTTTTTTTGTTATTTCTGTTAGAATATTTATAACCACTAAAAATACTTTTTTATCTACCGGTTTGGAGGCGTAACTCGTCTCTTTGTCAGGACAGCCACTATACTAGCATGTAAATATTACTACACACCATAACCATAGTATTATTTACACACCAATAGCTTCATAAAATACTTTTTATATGCGTGTTACTCTAACTTAAGGCCAACATGCATTTTGGCAAACAAAAACTTTCTTAAAAAGCAGTCGAAACATTCATGAACTCGCAAGTAAACAGAATCTGACACATGATAAGAATTCAATATAGCTTAGTTATTGAGTCGAATAAAAAAAGGTGTGCATTTTCAAAAAAAAAAATTTAGTATTTACCCTTTTTCATGTTTTATCAATTTTCGGCCTAAAATGGTTCCGTATTCAAAAATTTTGAAACTTTTACAACCTTGACAGCTGCATTGAATGTCGAATGAATAAATACGTTTTTTATTAAATTATGTGGTTTTTGTAATAAATAATTTCTTGATTACCTATTTTTTTTCGAAAACTTTTAACGGTTTTTGGCATGGTGACAAAAAAAAAAGTTTCTTAAAAAATATCGACAATGACATGAAATTCAAAAATCTGTACGAGAGGCAAGTTTTCAGCATTTCGATTAGGTGCGTAGCCAAAATAGTAATTTAATAAACAATTCTAATTTTGTAATTCAGTAATCAATCATTCGTCAGTTTTGAATTCAGCATCTTTATGATTGTTACTCGATTCAAGATGGTAGACAATACATTATTTATATTACTGAGACACTAATATCAAGTGAATAAATTTTTGACAGTTAAATGGATGCATGCGCTTTTCGCGGTCTCGCAGTTTGTATTGCAACTTCCATTACAATACAAATTTTATCCTTAATGCGCCAAAAGAAGTACAACTTCAACAATTAATCAGTGATAACGTAAATAAACGAATCATACTATCGAAATATTATTCTTACAACAACGCGCCATCTATGAATTTTTTAAAAACTTTTTGTGGCCTCGATTCCATTCTGTCTCATCAGTTGAGAGTCGGAGCAAGATAAATGGAGCTCATGTTTACTAAGCCGAGATTGCCGGCAGAGGGGCGCGGCCTTCGCAGAAATTTAAACAAGGAATCAGGACAATTTGAGAAATTTAAGAAAAATTCCCTTTTTACACTTCACAAAGTAAACCCGCGTAATGAAGTGTTCCGCGGGACTTTTGAATATTCAAAGCATTTCAAATTCCAATAGTGAATATTTGTACTGGAATTGTTTAAGCGCTTGTTGTAAAATAAGAGAAAAGAAAGAAAGTTTATTGAAATTTACATATAATATTTCATTGCAATTAGTAATTAAAATATGACAATTAAAATGATTTGTAATGAAAGTATGAAAAAATGAAAAAAATATAAACTTCGGCAACATTCATACATCTTACTCGCCGAATCTGACCATGCCAGTTACCTTCAACACTTGCCCTATATATTTTCTTAACCCCCCTTTCCTCACTCATACGTTTTAAATGACCAAACCATCTCAGCGCTCCTTTCTTTATTCTATCTACAACACTACAGCCAGCATTAGATTCACTTCTAATTTGTTCATTCCTCACTCTATCGATCAAAGATTTTCCACACAAGCGCCTTAGTGATCGGATTTCCACTGCATTCAGTCTACTTTCATTCCTTTTTTTCCGATTCCAGGCTTCACTTCCATACATCAGATTTGGTACTAGAACGCCATTGTGTACTGCTAGTTTTGCTTTTTTTGACAGGTTCTTATTGGTCATAATTATGACCAATTAAAATATTTGCAATATGAATTCATTTTTATATGAACGAATATACGTGTAAATTAGTTTTAACTAAGTTTTTACGAGTTCCAATAATGCTTCATCCAAATTATGTGACTGAATAAAAAAATATTTTTTTATTCATTTGATTCTACTTGTAGTCATTCAAATCGACCTTGCTTTTAGAATACAACAACAACAAAAATATGCAATATATTTATGTACATATATATTTTTTTTTACAAACGAAATTCTAATTTTTATTTTTTATTTTTAATACAAAAAACTTTGCATAACTTAAAAATTTATAAATAATATAAATGAAAAGTTATAAGATTAATATTTTTAATGCATGACATATTATGTAAGTAATTGGATAATTAACCTACTTAATTAAAATAATAATTTTGAATTAAATTGATAAGTAGTTTTATGTTAAGTAATTTTCATATTTTTTTTAACACTAACAAAACTCATCTAACATAAACGTGCTCTAAAATAATTGATGTATTTAACATCTTTCGTACTATAATTTTTATAAAACGGGTGAAATAAAAAAAAACCCAAAAACTTACTAGTATCTATTTGGACACATGTGTGTTCTAAGAGCTCCAAAAAGTATTGGAATTTTACTCTCAGTCATAAGTTTCTTGACACATTGCTGATGCATAATAAATATTAAGAAT
This sequence comes from Agrypnia vestita, assembly GCA_016648135.1. Taxonomy (NCBI): domain Eukaryota; kingdom Metazoa; phylum Arthropoda; class Insecta; order Trichoptera; family Phryganeidae; genus Agrypnia; species Agrypnia vestita. Next base: position 54,164 of record JADDOH010008418.1, read on the forward strand.
ATAATTAAAAAATAAAAAAATCATGGCACACTAACAACGGAATTTATATATGCACACATGTACGTCTAATGAGTAATTTGAATTCGAATTTAAACAAATAAATTGTGTAAACGTTTTCAGGGGCCATCGTGTTTTTTATTAGATAAGATATTTTTAATCCCAGTGGATAAGACCGTGTTAGTCTTAAATCGCATAAAATGATTAGTTTTATAAAAAGGCCAAAAGAATATCGTAACTTAACTTCAGCTCTAAAGTTCAGAAGCAGAGGGCATTTCCACCGTGGTCTTCTAAATTTCCCGTTGTCAATCGATACCATTTCCACTTTGAGTAATGACGCAAAGTTACTTAGGCCTCCGTTCGCTTTACTCTCTGTGAATTTATCTACGTTTCAATGGTCGGAGTACGAAGACGCCTAATTCCTCGGCGCCATTGTCGTGATTTTTAAACTTTAGTCCGAAAAGTGCCATTAATCATTGCAGTCAGTCTGTTGTACGTAACACCCGACTTAACTGCCATTTTTGGAAAATAAAAAGCGCCTGAGTTATGAGTTTTCCTCAACGTCTTCGCGGAAACTTCAGCCTCTGGCTACTGTGCGCCGTTCGTTATGTTCTTTGTTACTTTCTAATCAATTGTTTCTGTCATGCGGGAGTGTTTGAAAAATGCTGTACGAACATTTCAAACACAATTTCATTAAATCTTTTCCACACATTGGACTAACGTACGTAAGAAATATTACTTTAGATATTTAAACGAGAACTGTTAGTATTTTATTCATTACAATTCTGAAAAATAATTTTAATATTAATTTTAAATGTGAAAAAAATGCGACCGAGAGATTTTTTTAAATGCAAGTACGAGTACTGGCGACTCGTAAACTGCGGGTTAGAGGTCGGGAAAAAGAAGTGCCTTTATTGTATGTAGGCCCTAAAGATGATCTTCCTTGGGAACCTAGAGTGCAAGTGAGCAAGATTAGAAATACATTTAATTTATGTCGTTGTGTGGGTGTGGGATGAGAGATAGCAGATTTTTTTTTGCTTACGAGACATCAAAGGTTCATTTGTACAGACATCATAATAGTGCTCACCATAAGAAATGGAAAATGAGTATAAACCCCACAAGTACGTCAGTATTTGTACTTATTGAAAACGTGAAAAACCCTGTAAGATAGTACAATATAACATTTCTATCAGACAAATACATTAGAAATATTTTTAAAAAAATACTGTGTATTTGTATATGTTACATCTGAGAAAATTTTAAATTATATTTATAGAGTTTTTTAAATTATAATTAATTAATTATTATTTTTTTATGTTTTGAGTCTTTTTTTTATATAATCATAAATAAATAAGTCATTTGAAACTGTGTGTTGTGTCACGCTTTTACAAATTTAAAAGGAAATTGATACACTACATTGGATGGAGTTTATTTTCTATGAATTATGATTTAGGTGAATATTTTTGTTTCTTAATGGATTTTTATATCGCACGAAATACAATAATAATTTTAAAAAAACTATTGCGGCCGAAGATTGCTGATGTAGGTTAAGTTAAGTGAGGTTAGGTTGGTAAATAATTTTGTAGCCCCAAAAATTGGATAGATATTTATGTAAGTAGAAAATTATAAGTAATGGCGTATCGGGATATTACCAAAACGATAAAGATGGCGTTCTCCTCTGCGGGGTATTATATTAATACCCCTCATTTCGCAGATAAGAGTAACATGAAAGGCCAAACAAACGATCTGGAGTAAGTGGAGCAAACACCTTGAGAAAGTCACTATGCAGTATCTTAGAAACAAATGCCCCGTATCTTGATCAACGTATTTCACAGGGGCAAAGTTTTCGTGTTTTGATAACAAATTATTAATCACCAAAGTTAGATAGTTGTTGGGAGTGAGCTCTGAAACAAAACCGAGCTGCTTCGTTTAATTAAGATTTCTCCGCTGACCAAATACGGAGCCTTTGTCCCGCGACATTCTCAACTAATTAGTATTTTACAGAAGTTTTAAGAAATGAACAGTGTTTTTCAGCAAACGCTTTGTCCCGTCTTCTTTCAAAGCTGGAACTCTTTGCTGGGCGCCAAGAAATTTGGTTCGGACGAATTTAATTTTTTTTTGTGCCAAGCGAGATAACCGTTTGATACCAAGTTGACCGATTCTTGATAAAAAGTTGGTCGGAACAAAACCCATGTAAAAAGTGCCCCAATTCAAAATTACCATCTAGATTATTCTGAGAAGTTGTTTAACCGTTTTGCTTAAATAACTGGAGTTGTCAGTTAAATGATCGATTACTTTCACAAATCGAAAATTTCACAATCTTTAAATGCTCCTAGAAATCCAACCTGGATGTCCGCCTACTTAATTAATAAATGCATATAATCCCTTAAAAATTGTATCATTGCCCTATATACAAAAGGAAGTATATATTATATCTACGAGCAGTTCGTAAAATACGGCGGCCCTCCTAGCCACTGGGCATGACACTGACTTCTCACACCAAGGGTTCAGGGTTCGATTCCCGGTAAGGTCACAATTAATCTATATGATTTGTTCAAGCCTGAGTATTTTTTGATGTATGTCGCTTCTGTAATTGGGCTTCTTGACCTGTTGAGGCGTAAACAAATATTTCGTAATGATTTTTCTGTCCTGAAGATTACTCAGTTTCGTAGAAGTATACGGATATTTTTCTTCATAACCCTTTTTTTGACCCCATGGTAAGAGGGCACTCTCTTGAAGACGATAATATTTTAGTATTAGTAATATTGAAAGCTCATATTTGACTCTGGTGAAACGTCGACAATCGAATCTCTACATGTCTATGCAGTTCATACAAAATACACGTTTTATTTTAACACCTAAATATGTCGAACAACCGTAATATATAATTCTTAAATATATTATTAATTTAACGTTGTGGATATACAAAAAGACTAACCAAATATCTTTTTTTATTAATGAAAATATTAAAAAAGTTTTTTGAATAACAAAAAACCAAAATTTTGCTGAATAAACAAAATATGTGTAGATTTTTTAATAAAAAATCAAAACTTCACTTCATGTTAATTTTTGGAACCATAAGAAGTCAGAGATAATAAATGATATAATTAAAAAATGTCTACATCATATATTTATAGATTAAACCATAAATTAATTAAACTTAAACATAATTAATTGACATGTCAGTTACTTTGTGGTGCAACGTGATAATTTATTTATTTTTAAAGAAAATTAAATTGTGTTTTACACTTGTCATTAAGTTCAACTGAACATGAGAGAGATTGCTTCTCGTGATTGATTGAGACTGACAATTCTCTCTGTGAAAAAATATTGATATTTGTCCATCACTTTGGCTACAAAGTGTAAATGAACAAACAAATATTACATAAATTAATAGAACTTCAATTCGTAGACTAGTTTGTACTAAACATAATGCAGTTGAAAAGCCTAAAATTAACCCAGTGTTGAGTAATTTCGAAAATTATTGATAACTGAAAATGCGAAAAACGTCGTGTGGATGAAACAAGAATGGCAGCCATTTTGAACCGGATACAATAAAATTTAAAAAAAATAGTTTTCAACTACCAAAACATATGGAAATGCACTGACAAAATAAGTTTTTTCTGAGATGATCAAGCAATCAGTGCCGCTTAAACTAATTAAATGCTGAGTTACCCCAAATAAGTTTAAATCTATTTTTGGATGTGCTTACAGTAGAATAGGTGATCGTTGCATTGTGTAAAGTGATCACTTAAGTCAGCTCATACAAGTCATAAGCCCTAGACTACCCAATAAAGATTTTAATACGTGTCTCTTATTACAAACAACTTATAGACATAATTATTGTCTGTTGAAATAAATATTTATCTCACGTCGGTATATAAAGAGTCTATCTCTTTTAATATGAATAAAATTTTCTTGGTTTTTAACATAAGAGATAAATTTTCTATTATACAAGTACAAACGACGTATGATCGTACTGATTAAAAGCAAGGAAAAGTTGAAAAATTACAAATTAATGCGGAAAAACATCAAAATAAACTGCAAAATCTTTTCATTGGCTCTGCACGTGTGTATGGGTATGCCTGGCAAGAATGTAAAGAACCGACTGTAACCACACATCACAACTGTCTGTGGGATTGAAAGCAATATTCAAAACTGTACCCTGCCGAGTGATAAAACTTTGTACCTCGTGATTATATTTCCGCTTTGTGTGAGCGTAAAAGTGAGAGTGTCTTATTTTCATTTTCTCTGAGCCAGGAACTCGGGCTAAAGTAGTATTCTTATAACAACTCGTATTTCGGGCGAGATTGGATTTTGCTAACGATCGTAGGTGTTGCTTCGCTAAACGTCCCACTGACGTAAGCTTCTTAAAATCGCTCGTCACATCGTAATTAAGAATTGCTATTAATGCATTTTCATTAAAATTTTATTTATTATTTTATTTTAATTAAAAATGCACACACATAGACATTGATAATACATAGACACACTAAATACAGGTAAAAAATAAATAAAACTCCCCAATTACGAGCATCTGAAACAGGCAAATATATAAATAAATAAAAATAAATGCACATTATAAAATATAAATAATTTATACATTTCTTTTGTTATTCAAACTAAGACATTCAGACAATAAAATAATGTTGAACGTTAAAATTAATATCATACGGCAGGTACACACAAAAGTGAGTTGCAGTAAATATGTAAAAATATTTTTGATAATTGTTGCGTTTCCTTTGAGGTTCGATTTGAGACATAATTACTAATTTTAAGAAACTTTTTAGGATTTTTTCAGTTTACCCACATTGGTAGACTGAGCGTCAATAATTCGGTGTTCATAGAATGTGATTCGAGATGTATGCAAGTGTCGTGTGTTGTGTGGCAAGCATGTAAGAGAGATAAAAGATAAAAATTTTAATATATTATACTTACAGGCTATTTACACTGAATTTTTTTGTGGTTTAATATTTGGTTAACAAGATTAAATGCTTCTGATCGGTAGAAAGGTGAAAAACGGAATGGTGGAAATCACATGATGCAAGCGGCCCAACACCATACCACTCGTTGGTTGGCTCGCTCATATTAATGCGTATCTAGATTATGGCCCATGATCACCATAAAACTATCAAATATTGTGCAGACATCTTTGGTTAACTTAACGCCAACCGAATTCAAAATTATTTTTTACGCGCATTATTTGATCCAAAAATTTAGCATATGCGTTGATCATGTATTAAGTCTTGTGTTCCATAAACTTTTAAAATATACACATTAGCGAAGGGAAAAACTACATTTCAAAATGAAGACTACAACACACACACGTTCACCAGTTTGAAGACCACAAAGTGTACACTACAATTGTAGTAAAAACTACTTGAAGTGAAGTAAATAAAGTGAAGGAATGAAGTAATTGTAGTATTAATGAAGTGAAGTAATGTAATGAAGTGATTGTAGTATTAATGAAGTGAAGTAACGAAATGAAGTAATTGTAGTATTATTGAAGTGAAGTAATGAAATAAAGTAATTGTAGTATTAATGAAGAGAAGTGTAATGAAATGAAGTAATGTAGTACTAATAGTTGAGAAAAAAAAAAAGGTCAACGAGAAAAATAAGATAAATGACGATATTTTCTCCAAAGTAACAATTGGCGACCTAAAAAAAAAGGTCGCCAGCCAGATGTAGCCAGATGAAGTGTACTATCAATAACTTTGGTGTTTGTAGTTTGTAGTGTGCACTACACATCAAAATGTGCGAAGTGTGCACTTCAATGTAGTGTAGTACTACATTGTAGTAGTGAGTACAGAGCGGACCCATCACTAATACACATGCTTTAAAATATATTGGATATTTGAAAAAAATAATTATTTATAACTGACTTGAACGTGTGCGAAATATTTATTTTCTTTCTTAAACACCTTTTATCTTACCCAGTTTACGATTAAATCCGGTACTTTCGCTTTATTATTCATGTGAAACTTAAGTTACGTTTATAGTGTGGTTGAAAGCGGAAAATTTCCATCACACACCTATTTTAGGTTTATACGGTGTAAAATTTTCCTTTGACAGTTTTTTGATGTGAGATTTTCGGCTTGCCTAAAAAATTTGCACTAAGAGTAATTCCAGAAAATATGTGATTAAAAAGGGACCAAACAAATTCGTCACACACGTTACCATGGTGAATATATATTTTATTCAATACCCATTAACATCAAATTTCCATTTCGTATCTTTTTAGAAATACACATATTAGAAAATTTAAATACATTCTGTTAGGTTGATAGACAAATTATTTGTACCTACCTACATTGCAGTACCTAACTTCATAATATTTATGTATGAAAAAAGTATATGTTAAACCCATATACCTACACAAACAATTTTTCAACAAATGAAATTTTAAAATCCGAAAAATGAATATAATTTCTTATTAGGTACCCACTTCCCAATTAATTTTATGAGTACATATAAGTAACAATTGAAGTCGATTTTTTGAAGTGAATATATTTCTGAACAAGTTGATCAGAAAAATTTTTTGAAGACATGCTTTTAATACGAATTAACAGTTTCACTGCGAGGAGGTGAAGGAATGGCACATGATTGTGACAGGCTAATTAGTGGCAGAAAATACTGCGTATATTACGCATCAAAATTCTTTGAGCCCGTACCATAATTATATTGAATATATTTTTTGTCGAACCGACTTTTTTAAAATCAAATTATCCTGAGGGATTGTAAATCTAATTAAACCCCAGTTCATTGAATTTGACAATTGTTCCGACGCCCAATGCAAAAGTTGAAAATTCAAAAATTTGAAATTGGGACGTTTTTTCACATTAATATTGATAAATCTCGAAGCTACGTAGACACTTTTAATGTTCAATAATAATGAAAAATTATTAATTTTAATTGAAATAATTACCGAATTACGTCGAAATTTTTTAATAATGTTTGGTCGTCTATTTTACGTAAATCTTGAAAATTTCAGAGCTACAGCTTGTTGGGAAGTTGGTGAAAAATCAATTCTAAGATTCCGCCAAAACAACAAACAAACAAGCAAACAGACAAAGATAGTTAATTAAAGGAATGTAAAAATGAATATGATTTCCAATGAATTTTATACATAACACAATAATTGTGGGGTATAAAAGTAAAGGCAGCAATATCCAAAAAAAAATTTAATGCAGTCGTCGAGGATTACTAATTTATAATGTACTGAATTCGAGATTTAAAAGGAAACATAGCCTGTTAATTTATAGGAAACCCGATTGTGGAAAGAACAGACACCTACATAAAATCTAGAATTCAGCACATTTTAAATTAGTAATCCTCGGTGACTGTACTCAAAATATTTTAATTTTTTTTTGATATTGCTGCCTTTGCTTTTATACCCCACATATACAGGTATGCCAAAGCCAGCAGCAAAAACTTGGCAGGTAGATTCCTGACTATGTTATGAGTCTAAAATGTTAAGGCAAACATGGCCTAATATCAATAGTTATGGAGATATGCAATATCATTTTTTTTTCACTATTTTTACTTATTTTTTGTAAAAAGTTGAACTATCATTACAGTATCTTATTTCAATTATGAAAAATGCATTCGCTTTAATACAAGTCGAATAAAATGATAAAAACATTGTAAAAATTGAATAAAGTAATTTTTATAAGGTTTTTATCATTTTATTTTAGTTGTATAGAAGCAAATGAATTTTCCATAATCAATATAAGTTACTGTAATGACAGTTCAACTTTTTGCAAAAAAATAATTCAGAAATATTGAAAAAAAATGCAAACTTTGGGATTCTTTGTGTACTGTTGTGAATCCTGAAGCAGAGAACATTATTCTCGAAACATATATAATCTAGTAATCTAGATAGTGTAATCTAGTAAACTGGTGAAAACAAAGTGATTTGTGTTTTATTTTAATAATAATGTCACCACAAAGTTCAAGCCTTCATTCGGATGAAAAAATATTCTTCGAACAATTATATTTTTATTTCTTTTAAAAACAAAAGATATGCGAATACATAATTATGTACGTGGGCATTAATTTTTTTAATGCATAATTAACAAGAAAGTGCATTGAATAAACGACTGATTTATTGAATTGCCAACATGTTTCAGGGACAATAGTCCCTTCGTCAGGATAAAATGTTTACGAAAAACATTTTTATCATTTTAAAACTAATCCAAACGCAAAAAATGGGGCCCGAACCACTGATCATTGACTAGATCACTGGGCGATCATAACCACTAAAATAAATGTGCATTTGTATGCACTTTGTTAATCGATGTACATATGTATCTAGATACGTGCGTATGTACTAAAAATAATTGGATTATTTGCACCTACGTAACTAAGTTTAGGAATGAAATTCTACATGTAATATTTTCACAAGACTAATGTTTCGCGTATCCTGCGACCATTATGAGTGATATTATATCTGACTGCCGACGTGTTATATGTCTTGTTATACCAATAACAGATGGCACTTGTAATAACACGAGAAAATACTTTCGTAATAATTGGAAAGGATTGGTGCTGGGAACTTCAAATGTTCCAGACTTGAACTGGACACTTTGTGTTGGTACTTTGGTACATCTGAGAAAATATAACGCTACATAAAACACAACGTTTATTAATATTTAAGTGAGATTTTTCATGATTTCTTATTCTTCATTTAATTCGTTTATACGATTAGTGTTTTGATTCATGTTTGGTCAAAGCTGGAGCGTATGCAAATTGGGGATAAGGGTAAAATTAATTTGGCGTACGACTTAAACAAAAACATTTTCACAAAGATATATCTGATTTGGAGAAAAGATGTGGATTAATATTTTGCCAACATGTGAGAACGAAATAATATTATTCCAGTTGGTATAAAAATATGGCTTAAAATATTTTTGGAAATTTTATTTAAATTCTAAAATTCTATATTTTTTTCTATTATCAATTTGTTAGGGGTTACACTGTCTTAAGGCATCAAAAAATACATTCAAGTTTGAATATTTTTTTGACGTAACAATTACAGATAATTTTTTTTACAATCATTGTTTATAGCATGCACTAGTTTTTTTTCATTAACAAATTATTTTTAAAATTTAAAAAAGGCGAAGTTATGTGCTGTCTCTCAAAGGTCCTTTCCCGTGATGCGCGCAGCTTTTCGAGATAATCATGATTTGAGTGAAATTAAAAATTAAATTTTTTCTTCTTGAATAATGTAATGTCTATGATTGAACAGTGAGATGAAATGAAATGAAATGAGATCAGTTTGAAAATAATATTCATTTTTTCAAAAAAAATGTTAAAAATACATACAAAGCAACAGGCAATTTTATCAAAAAAATGTATACTTCATCAAAGATAATGATTATTAGTAAGATGTGTGCAAAATTGAAAAAAAATTGTTTTATACTTTTTGAGATATTATCTTCAAAAAAGGAAAGAGGAGAACTTGAAAAACACAAAATAATAATGTCATTCTTTTGAAAAGTACATGTACTACGCCAGTTTCAAATCTATATTACTCAGACAATTTTGGAATTTTTGAATGAGTAATAACTCAAATTAATCACAGAACTTCAAGCTGTGAGATAAATATATATATATACTTTTTAAATATCAAGGTGCTGTATCCCCTTAAATAAAACAATTTTCACTACGCCCGAACACCCGTCAAAGAACTATTCGCTCAATTAATTTATTCGATAATTAAATCATCAGTTGTCGTTTGATCCCTCGGATTGTTAGATTTTTCAGTGATTACCAACTATCATGTTGCTGATTACCTTATCTGTGGGGTAACATAATTTATGGGATAGCTGTAACCAATGGTCGCAAATGCGTTATCAGTTTTATCAATCGATTTACGATACTAAAACGTAAACAAACATGGTCAAATAGTGGTTGCGTCATTTACAAACCTTTGGCTTTGTATTTTATCAGCAAACATTTTTTTAAATTAATTAAAATACACCAAAGTAAGAACTGAATGTGGTTAGCGACCATACACCGCACGTCCTACGTCAACGCCAAGCTTTCTAGATTCTATATGCGTAGCATAGTAATAATTGTTAACTGGAATACAAAAAATTCACCATTATCATAAAAATCTATAGTTTTCAATTGAATCGATAGTCAATAATATCTACATCATCCTCACAACAAATCAAGGCGAATACCCTAATATTTACGAACAAGAATGCTAAGCCGACTTGGAGATTTTATCTCTTACAAAACTGTCTGACAAAGCTCTAAAGTAGTATTATTTGCTCATATATTATAACAACTGTTGTGTAGATGGAGATTTATCAATCTACGGAACAATAAAGTTTAATATTACACTTATCTCTTTTATAAGTGCGTTAAAAAGATAAAGTATTCTAATACATTTTACTATCCATAAACTTCTTTCCGTTTTGTGCCATGGTTTGCCAGTCTTTGACCTCCCATATAGATCCCTATAGATTCTATGTAGTTTAGATCCTGGTCTACTGAACCACAGTAATGATTTATTCCGAGGCCAGAGCAGTCGTTCAATTGTAAGACCAATTGAAAACCGATGCCAAATATTATCTTCGTATATCTGACATGAATTCAAGTGACAAATTAAAATTTAAAAAAAACACATACGACTAAAGAGTTTATGTGTATTACGTTTATATTATACAGGGTTATTTGTAAAACATTAATAACCTCGCAGGACTATACTCCTGCCTTGATTTTGAGTCGAAAATGTTCTAGCTAACATGACCTAATATCAATAGTTATGGAGATATGCGACATCAAAGTTTGCATTTTTTTCAATATTTCTGACTTATTTTTTGTAAAACGTTGGACTATCTTATAGTAACTAAAATCAATTACGAAAAATTCATTCGACACAATACAAGTTAAATAGAATGATTAAAACCCTGAAAAATTCCAATTGGAATGTTTTCCAATTGGAATTTGAAGGTTTTTATTTTTTTATTTGACTAGTATTAAAGGAAATGAATTTTTCATATTCGATATAAGTTACTGTAATGATAGTCCAACGTTTTACAAAAAATAAGTCAGAAATATTTAAAAAAAAATTTGATGGGGCATATCTCCTTAACTATTGATATTAGGTCATAATAGCTTGAACATTTTCGACTCATAATCAAGGCAGAAATATAGTCCTGCGAGGTTATTAATGTTTTCCAAATAACCCTGTATATGAATATTTCATGTACACGTATGATATTTCACATTAGAACTCGTATAACTGTGTATAAATGATTATGAAAATATGTTTAGGAATTTGAGTTCATATCATTTGGAAGTGGACTCCCAGAGTTATGAAGTGTAGACCTTGGGAGACATTAGAAGATAGGGGGGAAAAATGGTTACAAGAAGCCAAAAATAGAGTAGGATGGAATGGTTTGGAAGATTCCTATATCCAGCAGTGGATGAAGGTTGAATAAGAAGAGGTCAAATAAATAATGGCATAAAATTATGATATCAATTTCAAATGCAAATAATTATAATGTATTTGACAGGGCATAAAAAACAGTATATGAACCGAAAAAGCGGAGAATATAACCTCAAACATTTTTCCGACACTAATTTTTAGCATCGTAAAGCACTTACGGGTAGACCAAGAAGAGAAACGGCCATATTTTCATCCCATTACCGGCAACATGCCTTGTCCCCGCCTGAAAAATATATATCTCCACTCCAGCGCCCTCCCTCCCCCGCGTTGCCACCCCCTTCATTCCCATATTATCCCCCACTTCCACATTCCCACATTATATTCCCACTCGTACATTATAATGGAAACTTCCCGCCGAAACGCTATCACGGCTGCCGGCAATAAAAATGATTTGTTCTTTAACTTGCGGACTGAGGACCGGGACTGCGACGGGATCAAATGCGGTCCCGTCGACTTCTCCAGATAAAGGTTAAAGGAGTCTGGGGGTCAGATCGGGGACTGTTTAACTAGGAAATAAGTTAATATGCAGGCGAGAACCTTACTCAACAGGGGGATAAACGATCGTTGGAATAGCTAGAACGCAGCTGTCAAAAATTAAATTGTGTAAGACCCAAAAAACCAGCAGATAAATACATTTTGGATTTTATTTTTTGGTTAAAAATTTGTAAGTTGCTAAATGTGTTTGATATCCCCATCCCCCAATAATAATGATTTGTAACTAGAATTCGATAGCTGATCTCATTTCGTTTTCAAAATTAGTTGATAGCTGATTTTAGTATTAAATAAAGTGAAAACATTGACTTTGTGCTTTTTTAATTAAATATTCTAAATTAGATTTTTTTTTAAGTATTTACATGATTTTAAAATTTCAGTTTAATGAAAATTAAGATTAATGAGTGCACCTATTACTATATAGCATAATATTTTATTGGTATTAATCATTAATCAATATATAATTCAGTATGTAACAATGTAAGTCACTAACGTTACCCACACTGGCAGTTTGGCAAAAATAATGATGAGGTGCATAAAATGAGGTTAAAAAAAATAGTATAATTCTCTAGGTAATAATGACCGTCATTAATGATACCAGATGGTTAAATAGTAATAGTTATAATATAATGCAAAAAAGCATAATTTGCGAAGGATTTTGGGAAGATATTAGTATGTGAATAATACTTTGATTGTGGTGTGTATGATTAATTGCATTTTCTTTAAATTTAATGCAAAAATATGCCTTTTAAATATTAATTATATACGTTGTTTTAAGAAATATGAAAAAAAAATTGTCATATTGATATGTAAAAATACTTCATTTGAGGTGAAAAAGAGTCTCAGTTTAACAATTGATAAATAATTGAAAGCACGTAAGCGTGTTCTAGAAGCATTTTATCAAAATAATATTTATTTATTTCTTTTTTTTATTTTGGGAATCTCAACAGTATACAATTTATTATAATAATACATAACGTATTGGGTAATTCGTAGACCAATTATAGAGATCCACGGCATAAAATGTTAAATCAAGCAATAAAGAGAACATATATTAAATAGAGGGATAGGAGTGGGAGTTAGAGGGGGAAGTGGAGTGAGGTGTATGGGATTGTGGCTGAGTGGAGTGCGTATGTATTCTGTGCGTGACGTTGTATACAGATATGGGGGTATGTGTAAAGAGTGATGAGAGTTTGGCTGTGGTGTGTGTATGATGATGGTCGGTCTCAGTTAATCCGGTGAAATAATAATAATAAGTTTTAAATTTTTTATCTTAGCTATGATTATGGCCGCGCAGTGGCCACTGTCTGTCACGAAGAGGCCACCATGACCACCCTCTGTGCTTAGCAGCAAGTAAATCACAAATCGTTTTCAATTCTTGAAAACGAAGATGGATAAGATCGCAATTAAACAACCGAGACTGATTTGTCAATTGTTCTTGTCCACTACTTCTCCAAGAGCTCGTCCTCACAATGCACAACGGACCATCTTAAAATTACAGGAGCTTAGTCTGGAAACTCCATCATCCACCTTACTCGCCAGATACTGCACTATACTTATTTCCTTTTTTTTGGAATTTGGACAACTTTTTACAGGGGAAAAATCTTCGCGGTGTAAAATGCGTTTAAAGAATTCATCGATTTCCATATCTTTCAGGATTTCTATAGCAAAATCATCGACAACAATGTCCAATATTTCGATTAATGAAAAAGGTATATACTTTTTATTAAAAAATGCTTGAATTTTTCTACATGAAACTGTAAAGTAAGGACCTACATAATATGGATATATTATTATAATTTAATTAAAAATAAAGTATATAATTTATTTATTATTTAAATACTACTTATAATATTATAATTAATAATAATAACTGTAATTAATAATTTAAAACATAATTATATTTCTATCTAGTCCTGTCACTTACCAATAATTTATTATTTGATTTAACAACATGATTCAATAGATAATTAATAAACCATAACATATCTACATCTATAGTAATTCGAAACATAAGTCACAAGTTATTTTAAATTTATGGACCATCCGAATAATATTCTGGCAAAATTTTTCACATTTTTCATTATTTAAATATGAAATCACATAGTAACGACCAATGGAGATACTGATATCACATACATATAGAGACTATAGAATATCATGTAACGAGATATAAGCGTTGAAATATTATAATACATTTCCCATCGTCTACCCGATTTGGCAAATTGAAGATTATCGAGTGATGTCCGTTTATCTGAAATACATTTTTGAAATACTATGTTTGTATTTCCATGACCACATTCATTATTTATGTGTTGAGTTAAAATTACGTTTACTTCTGTAGTCGAAAACATATAAATAAAGACTTTTTGACTTGATCAATGACGCTTAGTGTATTGTGTTTACAAGATGTGATATTTATTAAATTGGGAATAAAAACATTGGCACCAATATCCAAAAAATGTTAAAAATGTTATGTAAATTATACATTTTATACATCTATACTTTCCAAAATTATGTTTCCTAAAATTCATAGACTATATTTCTTACAAAAACTCGAACTCAATACATTCTATATTAGTAATCCTCGATGGCTGCATTATTTTTTTTGGATATTGCTGCTATTGCTTTCATACCCCACATATGTGGGATATAAAAACAAAGGCAGCAACATCCAAAAAATAAAAAAAATATTATAAATGCAGTCACCGAGGGTTAGTAATTTAAAAAGTACTGAATTATAGATTTTATGTATCTATCCCTTCCAAAATCGTGTTTCCTTTAAATGTATAGCCTAGGTTTCCAATAAAATCTCGAATTCAGTACATTACAAACTAGGAACCCTCAATGATTGTACTAATTTTATTTTGGATATTGCCGCCTTTGCTTTTATACCCCATATACGATATATTAATTGCAAATAAATCGTTTGATTCGTGGCTTCCTATATGTTTATACATGTGTATAGGGTACAGGGTGATAGCTGGCACGTTCACATTTAAATGACGCGAATGGGAGGGGCGATGTCCTAGTGAGAAAGCAATAAAAATGGTAGCTGTCCCACTAATGCGCATTCATAGCTTCCAACGCAACAAAGACGGAAAAAATGTTTCTATTAAAAGGTTGAATAAAATAATCACTTTACCATTCACTAAAAGAAAGTGTGATTCTATCACACTAAATGACAGTGTGATTCTATCATTTAGTTTTCTTGTTGTTTTTCAATAAAAATTTATTTTATGTCATACCATTTCCGCAGTGCTAATTTTATTTTTACTTTTTTAAATTTTTTAACTTTAATTTAATCAACCCGTGTACAAGACATAAGTGTGTGTAAGTACTGTGCGTTGCGTCAGCTTTCACCGTGTGACCCATAGTATACGTACGAGTAGGTACCTGCGCACAATCGAAAATTCCTACACATTGAACACGCATAAATTGAAATCGATGAAATCAATTATGTTTTTGGAGTCGAGAAATTTAAATCCGAAATTACGTTTTTCCATAAGAATCCAATAATATCTATTATCTAGAAGTGATAAATCTCGCGAGCGGTGTGAGGGCCAATTCTTAATTGTTTTTCAATTGACCCAGGGATGAAAAATATTCCATTCTGTTTTTCCAGGAATGGCTTTGGAAGTGGAGCTGATTTTAGTGTAGATAACCATTAATGGAATTTTAAGAAGGCCGTATATTTTACTGAAAGTGAAATGTGGTATCGTTGGGACATTTTTACGATCTTATTTAGCAAAAAATGTATATTATTGGGTACGCTGAATTAAATTCGTTAATTACTTTCGACTTATATCGATATCTGTGGTGAGGTCAATTGTTCGCGGAAGTAGTTAACTGCGGCAGAACGTAGATGGCGTCTCGCGACAAACCCCACTGGGCACCACGGCAGAAGGTGCGGGACTACAAGCGAGAGCTGGTGCGGAGCTTATAGCTTGCTATGAGCTTCTCGTGCGGTCCATATGCATTAATAATTTTTGACTATGGTGATTAAGGATATTACAGGAAAAGTAAAACTTGGATTTCTGTGTTGCCCAAGCCTATCTTTTTTGTCAGATTGTATTAGTGAATCCGCGTGAACAGTAAATAGATAATATTTTTGTACAAATGTAGAAAAAGATTCCTTGTCCAAACACTGTACATATATTTATTTTTTATTATTTATCGCATAATTTAAGAAAATTAAATAATATAATATGAATTAAAATTAATCATTTCTATAGATTATTAATATTGTCACGGGATCGTGGTTGTGGGAGACAAATTAAATACTTAATAATATTCCAACTTTTATAGAATAGGCAAAATTACTGGAATAAATTTAATTGCAGCACAATTCTTTAATTCACTCTAATTGTCACTAAAACAAATATTCCATAGAGGCTTTCATTAAATTTAGTTACTGTCGAGAATATTCCGCTCACACGTAGGCACTTCGGTGCTTCTTCACTGACCGATTATTACACGCTCTTTCGATATCATTGTCGCTCTGGTATAACCGATCCGAAACAGTAATTTCGCTTTGTCTGTGGATTTCTATGTCGCACTTGTCAAAACAATAACTGTTCGCGCGCGCGTTTGTCAATGCTTTTATACAAAACATGTTGGGTTTTTGATTGTTCGAGACTGTTTGACTAATTCCTCCACTATTTCAGCAGTTCTTCCACATTTCTTATATTAACGAGAATAGCTCAGTCGATTCCAGTCGAAATCGACGTCACTTCTCACTTGAGTATGAAGTAGCCAATTTGTCACATGACACATCCTTGAGGGTTGATTAGTTGAAGTGGGTAGTGCTGTCTTGGCTTTTAAAAGATATTTAGAAACGTTATTTTGGAAGGAATAGAGCTATATTACCTATAAAATCTCGAATTCAGTACATTCTTAATTGGTAATCATCGGTGAAAACATTCAAATATAAAAAATATTTTTGGATATTGCTGCCTTTGCTTTTATAACCCTCATATGTAATAAATATTAACAAGTTTAAATATTTCTACAATCGTTCTCCCGTTATTTTCACATCTCCTTATTTTAATATCATTCATAAAAATATCCCAATCCCTATCCCATATTTCACATATCCCTATTTTAATATTACTCATGTCAATATTATACCAAAATCTGTGTAATAGTATATACATTTTTCATTATATATTTGGCAACAGAGCAGAAAGAATTTTTTTCACTATGTATTTACGTTTGCATGTTCACTATATGTTTGCAAAGTTGAATGTTATAAATAATCAGGTCCTTTTTGCAAAAAGTTACCTTTTAAATTTATTTTCATGTTAAGTAGGTACTTTATATTATCATTTTCCATATATAACTTTTTAATAATTTGATCTATACTTCGATTTTTAAAAATTATTTTTGTTATCCTGACGAAGAAGCCATTGGCTTCGAAACATGTTGATTTTTTTTCAATAAATAAGTGGTTTTAACAAAGTTAATTTATATCAATTATAATTATGTTACCACAAAATAAATTTGCTATATTTGAAGAAGAAGTAAAATATTATCGTTTATCAACGAAATGGTTTTTCAAAAGCTCCTAGTAGCAGTGAAATTTGTGTTACCATGCCAAATTTTCACATAATAATATAATGCTGACTTAAATATCTACGACTTGTTAAACAAATTAATCTTGTATATCAAACATAAAATCTCTTTTGTCTGAAACAACAAAATTTCTCGGATGAATAGAAGTTCTGGAATTTGCACAGTTCGTTGTATCATGATCTGTTTCAGCTGTTTTCTTTCTGCTTCATTTTCTCAACGTCTATGATTGAAATTAAAAAAAATTTGGAACAGATATACACAAGAATCTTAATCCCGGGACAAGCTTAAATGATGAAGATAGTTATAAATAGTGTATGTTTTCTTGGAGGCTCCTCCAAAATATTTAAAATAGAACGATGCAAATTAAATCTTTGAAGTTAAACAAATTTGCCGAATATTTTATAGGAGAAAACATTCTCAGCATTTTGCGGCCGTCGAAATTTATCGCGTTAGAGTTTTCTAGAATATTTTTTAGTATGAGTAGGTACTACATCAAATTTGACCTGATGGACCCTGCATTAGGATCTGAAATGTCATTCAGAAAATTCTTATACAGGGTTATTTGTAAAACATTAATAACCTCGCAGCGCTATATTCCTGTCTTGATTGTGAGTCGAAAATGTTCAAGCTATTATGACCTAATATCAATAGTTTAGGAGATATGCGACATCAAAGTTTGCATTTTTTTTTCAATATCTCTGACTTATTTTTTGTAAAACGTTGGACTATCATTACAGTAACTCATTCCAATTACGAAAAATTCATTAGTTTCAATACAAGTTAAATAAAATGATAAAAACCCTGAGAAAATTCCAATTGGAATTCGGAGGTTTTTATTTTTTTATTTGACTTGTATTAAAGAGAATAAATTTTTCATATTAGATATAAGATACTGTAATGATAGTCCAACGTTTTACAAAAAATAAGTCAGAAATATTGAAAAAAAAATGCAAACTTTGATGTCGCATATCTCCTAAACTATTGATATTAGGTCATAATAGCTTGAACATTTTCGACTCATAATCAAAACAGGAATATAGTCCTGCGAGGTTATTAATGTTTTAAAAATAACCCTGTATACATAGCAGAATGTCCAAATGTTCCATTTTTTGTTTGATGACCAGCAGATTTTACAGAAGTTTCGGTATGAAATAACGTTATTATATCAAATTTAAACCAGCGCAGCGAGGAAAAATGTGTAGGAAATAACTTATTACAGGGATGCTACGATACTTGTTTTATTTTTAATTTTAGTACGTGGTTTCAAAGTGGGAGTTTCTTGAACATACATAGTTTCGAGCTGTCTGAGCTATTTCGAGCTTTATTTTCCGCAAAGCGAGGTTCTAAACTCAAAACGGTAGCGTGAATCATTTCCCGCCTTTTTGTGACTGTTTACCGTTCCCGCCCAACCTCTTACCGATCCCCGCGCGCCAAAACAGATGACTTTTCGCTTTTTGGGCGGGAGAAAGCGCTTTGTGATTACAGTTCCCCGTAATGATAACGCTGTTTTGCGGAACAATAGCCAAGAAAGCGCTATCTGCCGCGGCAATAAATAACATATAATTAATATGTTATTATCGCGTACTGCAACAATGGCGTCGGGCGATAAATTATAATAAGGAAACGGGCGTTATAAGAAAGCAAATACAGGCGGAAATAGATTAATATACCGCACCGAGATATGTATTGTTTTTATATTAAACTTGATTTATAAATATTTTAATTTATAAAAGACTATTTCATAGCATTTTTTCGACTCGAGGCTTTTTGATATTGTGTTTCGATCTATTAAATTTATCACCAAGTTGAAGTCATAAATTTAATTATTGATTTTTGATGTAATTAAAATATGTTAAATCAAATGAGAAGCCATTTAAAAGAAGGTTTTTATTTGATAATTTATCATTATGTTTGAGTTCGATTCGTTCACTTACGTATATAAACATAGATTATTTATTTAGTTCCCAATATAAATATTTGTTGTAAGGAACAATCAGACAACTTTAGCGAATCATCAATTAATTTTAGTACTTGCTAAATTTATATAAAGCCCTCGGATATTCAAGCCATGTATTCACTAGGGGACAAATTGTCCCTCAACAGCACGCGCGGCATAGAGTCTACCTGACGTTGCAACGTCGTGCACTATTCCGCGACGTCGCGCACACCATAGCGCAGCATTTCTACGTGTTGTGGCAACGTTGCCATGCGAACGGTACCCGAGCGAGCTCACTGCGACATTACGCGGCGCGTCAGTACCACGTGGTATGTTTACAAGTGAATGCGCATGCGCTGTATCCTGTATCCGTCAGCATGACAATGTGGGGAAACGAAATTTTTCTCCAACTCATCGCATCGCGCTCTATTCTACCAAAGTCGTACAATTTTGTGGGACACTTCAAACCGTGAATATAAATAAAAAATATGAATAATAAATATAAAAATAAAATGATGTGAGGGCCAACAGCGTTCCTTAGCGTCTTGCTTGGCTATGGAAGGCCCGATTATTTGTAATAAATTGTCAAAATCAGTTGTCATTCGAGTGAAATTGACAAACGATCCGTCAGACATTCGAAGATCGCATAGAATATCCATCCTTCTTTCTCTTTGCAGTAAATAATTTCGCATCCATCACCTTTTTCTCCTCTTACGTTTCGATAAACTCGTTAAAATAAATAGATACGCAACTGTCATCATAACCTCATCGGGCGGCAAGTGTAAATAGATATGCAGCTGTCATCATAACCTCATCGGGCGACATTTCCGCGACAAGTGATATGTGAGTACCGGTGTATATACGTCAAAATGACCACGTCATTGTCCCCGAAACATGAGAGTAGATGTTGATGCGACCTGCCGCGCGGAATGTTTCGTGATTTATCCCCTAGTGAATACATGGCTTCAAATTCACTAATTTTAAAATCATACTTTTTATACTTGATCGTTTGATTTTCGCCTAGCGATGACCTTCAAATCACGATCCGTGACTTAGGTCACTTACATTTTGTTCTGCGTCATAATTAATAAAAGTGATTGAATTTCTGAAAATAACATGATGCATTCGTTTTTGAATGTAGTCATAAAATATATAATTTATTCATAAATGTTCATGGTTCGCCATATTTTAAATTGATTTTTCTTTACTTATTTATGCTAGAAAGATTAATTTATAGATTATAAAATAAAAGGCAAATCCTCAATGACTCCATTTATATAATTTTTTATTATTAAATCACAATTTTTTGATATTGCTGCACTTGCTTTTATACCCCACATATGAAGTATTATTTAATTTGAGAATTTCGATATTCTGAGATCTATCCACATTTAGTGATATTTCATCATTACTTCGTACAATCATTATCTCCGTGAAAGCTCTGATATAATTTTGTCTCTATGTATCCATGGTTTTATAGTGTATATAATTTCAAAGGCCATCATAATTATTTTATTATTTTTCACTTCGAAAATGTGGATCGGAAACTGTTCATAAATCGATATCGACAAAATCGAGAGTACGAGTATACCGTTCTTGTCATAAGATGATTGGTCAATTTAAATAAATCACAAAATCTTCCCAATATATCGCAAGCATGCTGCAAAAAGCGACCAAGTCTAAATTCTTGTTGACAAATGAAGGTTATGTGTTTAGATAGACACAAACTCATAGACATTATGATAATTTACTTGCATGTTAAGATACAAAATTTTAAAATGTATTTAATATATTATAGCACAAGAAAAAATCAATGAACTGTGTTATTTAAATATATTATTTATGACATATCTAGCCAGTCTTCGCTTTTGAGAAAGTTCACAATTTTTTTAAGATACTAAGGTACGAAAAATATATAAAAAAACAAGTTTTACAAAAATAAATAGATGAAACAAAAAACAGCATCATATATATATATATACTGATAAGCACATGCGCTTCTTAACAATATATATAATGCTAGAAAGAATTATATTAGATGAATTCTGACATGCGTCTCTCTTTTATTAAATGTACAAGTTACATACATTAAAAAAGATTCAATGATAGGACTAAGGCATTTACAAGACAAAAGTTATGTACACTTTTCGTTCTACAATTATTTTCATAAAAGTAGGGGTTCATTACGTAAGTCATTTTTCTCACTTCCTTTCTCGACGTACTTGATTCAGCTGTCCAAAAGCTTACGCATTCTTTCCAATAAAAGGGTTTTCAATTGATCGCGAAGCCATTTTTGCACTGCTTTCTGCAAGTCTAAGTCTGTGGAAATCCGTACAAACTTTATGGAAGAAAAGGTCTTCGTGGATGATTTGATGGACAGAACTATGACCGATGGACAAATAAGATACTTCGTGATAAAACACTGTCCGTGTGTTTTGATATAAGTCTATGATGAATTTCACATCATCCGATCCGAAAAGGTTCCGAGGGCCGCTATAATGTAAGTAAATAAAAACAAGTTTGTGCAAACAGTAATAGCCGGAAGGAAAATGATGCGATTGGGATCAAATTTCGCATAAGTGACCGCAGTTGTACCAACTCTAAGCACGCAGAAAGCAGTATGACAATCTTGAATCTATGTTATGTCGAAAATAGACAACTTTTGACTCGTAAATGAGTATAAAATGTCTACTGGAAAAAGCGTACAAATAGAAATAATAAATCTTTCGTGTAACAGATATTAGTAGATTGACTTAAAAAAATATGCAAATTTTAGTTTTGTAAAATATTTCTGGAATTTTTTGGTGAACGATATCTTCTAGCTCAAGAAATCTTCAGAAAAGCTTAAAATTAAATAATTTACTTGATCAATTTTCGCAGTATACTCACAGTATTACTTACTACCCCCACGTAAACATTCATCCCTTACAATCCAACATCCCACTCATCGCCGTCTCTTAGTCTGACGAATTTTATCGTGATTTGCCACTATTTTTAAGTTTCACAGGCATTCCGAAGTTTCCGTGCGAAAACAAAGTTGACTCCCACGCCAAGAAGACAAAAGATCTTATTTTTTCAGCTTTAAGTCGGTGGTGGCCTTTATTATTTGTGATGATATAAAATATTTCAAACTTTGTCTATTTATTCAATTTATTTTATAAGTCTGCCTTCTGTGACATTGTCAAACTTCGAATGAATTGAAAAACATTTAGAAAAGAGATTGTGATAGAAGAGTCGTTAGAATATTGGAAGAGAAATTGTTGAAGGGAACGTTAAAAGTAGATTAAAAGTGTTAAGTATTTTATTACAATGAGTCATTATGGATTCATTTGTGATTTATAAAAGTTATAACTAAAATATTTTTCATTATAAATATCAAGAAGAAAATAAACAATATTCCTAAAATATTTAATTGAACTCTTAATTTTGAGAGTAGCTTGTTGGTCTTGTGGTTAGGACACTCGCCTCGTGATCAAAAGGTCGCTAGTTCGACCCTCACTCCAGACTAGCAATTTAGTCCTATTTTCATAGCATAAGCGTTTAGCTTAGTTAGAAAATAGTAAGAATATTGAAATGACACGTATTCCGTGTTCGCATTTCTATTTTAAAAAAAGTAAACTAGAACAAAGGATAACTTCTTCAATACGGAGCTCATTATTTATTTAACTTTAAACCAAGTTAAATAAATAATGTGCTTCGTATTTATTTACACTCAATAATTAAATAACATTAAAGTAATCAAAGTTATATAGATTTTGTTAATTTAAAAAATAATAAAAAAATACACATTTTTTAAATAGCTTATTTTTTAATAATTAAATATCACAAGACACGACGTGTCTTGTGATATTTAATTCTAATTAGAGAACACGAAAATATATGAACATAATTAACGAAAGCACACGATGTTTCTTGTGATATTTAATTCTAATTAGAGAACACGAAAATATATGAACATAACTAACTAACGAAAATTTCTGAAAACACGGTCTGGTTCCACGGCCGGTTCCAATACATTTGAAACAAATGTGAAAAACTCAAACATAATGAAATCGTAAGTGTAAGACATTAGATTAAATAAGTAAGATATAGACAAAGAAACATTAGATCAAGTTTTAAAAATTAAGACATTAAATTAAGTAAGTATTTGTATTATTAGGAAATTGCAAATAATAAAAATAAGATACAAAAAGTATTTTTTATTTTTTATTTATTTATGGTTTTTGTGTTTAATTTGTAGAACTCCATATTTATTTTTAGCGAAATTTAAAATAAATTAAATTTTAATAAATATTATTATTAAGTTCTACGGGTTAAGTATTTTTATGTGTTACAGCTGTTTCAGCTTGTAAGGCCATTATCAAACAGTGGATATACCACGTACAAACGACTTATTTATACAATTTTAAGTTACCCCTTCCCCTTTAGAGTAATTAGATATTTGTGGTGAAGCCCTGTAGTAATGTATGTTTTTTCCGGGCACTTATCATTAAAGGTGCCTCGGTTAACGTGTGTATATACAAATTAACATGTAATCATAAAGATTGCAATGCCACATATATAGGACAAACGGGAAGGTCTTTTTTAACTAGATTCGCGGAACACATGCGCTGCTATAAAAATAAAAATTTAGAGTCAAAATTTGCGGCCCATTTATTAAATGAAAACCACGTCCCGCAAGGTGATAATGAACCAAAACCTTTACATATAGAAACAAAAGGTTTTAGGATGAATTTACTTGAGCAACTAGAAATAAATAAATATAAAAAGGATCCAAATATTAAACATTTAAATAATCAACAAAAAATGATCTTTTCTCCACTTCTAAATATTTTTAAAAAACCAATAATCAAGGACATAAATTAAAATATAAAATATAAAAAAATATGTTTCCTAGACTTGAGCAAGGCTTTTGACAGAGTTTCTCACCCTTTACTTTGGGCAAAACTCAGGGAAAGAGGCATACCATCGGAGGTAATACGTATCCTTGACTCGTGGCACAGACAACAGGAAAACCAAGTAAGGTGGAGAGACAGTCTTTCCGAACCTGTTCACATGACGAGCGGCGTCAGACAGGGAGGGTGCATGTCCCCAATACTGTTCAACCTTTATATGGACGAACTCACTCAAAGGCTAAACAACGCGGGGGTAGGCTGTCACATCGGAGGACAGTGTCTTAACAACATCAGTTATGCTGACGATATGGTACTGATGGCACCGTCTATAAGAGGACTACGCATTCTTCTAAAGATCTGTGAAGTGTTTGCTGAAGAAACAAACATGCTCTATAACCCTAATAAAACAGCACTGTTGGTTATAAAGTATGGTCAGGGCCCAACAAGTATTCCTCCAGTTACTCTGAACGGTGTGGTCCTGAAGGTGACCGAAAGAACGAAATATCTAGGACACATAATTACAAATAATCTAATGGACGACGACGATATTGACAGGCAAAGACGAGCTCTCAGTGTGAAAGCGAATATGCTGTGTAGAAGGTTTCGTCTTTGTAGCACCGCTGTAAAAAGAACGCTCTTCCTTGCCTTCTGTGCAACGTTATATACATGTGAACTCTGGACAAATTATAAAAAGAGCAGCATAGAAAGACTTCGCATACAATATAACAACGCCTTTCGTATGATGTTTGGCCTTCCCAGATATTGCAGCGCTTCCGGTATGTTCACTGAGGGGCGTGTTCCCAACTTTGCAGCCCTCATAAGATCCAGGGTGGCAGGGATGAGGGAAAGGATATACAGCTCCGGAAATATCCTTATCCTGGAAGCCCGTCTTACTCCAGAATCCAGCATCGATGCACACTGGAGAAAGATACTGGCCCCGCATAATTGACTTGCCATCGCTCGCTAAAGCCGATATTTTACCGTATATTTCTTTTGATTACTTCTAATACTTCTCTTCTATTTTATATGTTCTTCTTCTATTTTACTATTTCTCTTTTGTTTTTATATAATATTTTTAATGTGTGTATTTTCTTTTATATGGAATGTGTGGGATTGCACGAACCTCCCCACATTCTGGAATAAAGCTATATTTATTTATTTATTTATTTAAAATAATATTTATAAATAACACTTGCAGAAAACGGGGAATTTTGATAATTAAGCATAAAGTTAACCGAGGCACCTTTAATGATAAGTGCCCGGAAAAAACATACATTACTACAGGGCTTCACCACAAATATCTAATTACTCTAAAGGGGAAGGGGTAACTTAAAATTGTATAAATAAGTCGTTTGTACGTGGTATATCCACTGTTTGATAATGGCCTTACAAGCCGAAACAGCTGTAACACATAAAAATACTTAACCCGTAGAACTTAATAATAATATTTATTAAAATTTAATTTATTTTAAATTTCGCTAAAAATACAAAAAGTAGATATGCGTTCATACAACAGATATATAATATTCTTGGATTTTGATCAATTTGGTAGTCTTTTTTATGATAGAACCCTCAAGCATTATGACGTGAGGTTCAGATCCTCATGATCTGACCCCCTCGTCATCACCAGCTAGTCCAGTCGGAGATGAATGGGACAAACCCTTCTCGTTAAATCTATTCTCAGGGTCTTTCAGCAGCGCGCAGGATCTCCGAGACGCACCATGTCACACTCACCAACAATAGATGCTAAAGATGCAGCATAATAATGAAACATGGGGCATTGCATGAATAAAAACAAGTGTTACAGAAATTGACATGGGTTTATTTAACAATCTAACTGCTGATATCTATCACAGTGGATAACCACACAAACATGCTGGCAGCGTATCTATCACTATGATTTAAATTTACTTATACTAGGAGGGAGATCGTTTCTGGATTATTCCATGCAGACACGGCCGCGTTCTAATATTTTTAAATTAACCTCTAAATTGAAATCTGCTCAAATACGGTGTCGCGCCTAGCACCTGGAATAACCCAGCTTAAATCATTCACATTAATTTATCGTGAAAAACACGGCATTTAATCTAAGATGAACACTGAATAAAAAAAAGTCACATCGGCATGATGCAATGTGATTTCTTCCGACGCCTGAACAGTAATGTCTCTAAAGTTTGCGTATCTCTGGGCTTTAGACTCCGCAACGTCGAGCCGCGACGTCTCGCAGGTCCAGAGTCATAGGATCATGAAGATTATTAGAATAGGACGATACCAAATTGATCGCTGGCCATCGGCGACGTGTCTACTCAGGTCACGTGCCTTATGCCGAGGCTGTTGGACAATTCGCATCTGGAACTGGTCTATTCTCCTGGGTCCAGAGATAGTCCCGCACCGATGCTCGACTCCCGATGCAGACGATGTCCGGAATACCTCCTGCATCAGCTCGACCCGCTGTGAGTCAGAATGTTGCACAAGTACCCACATAGTGCCTTTTGGGCCGGTTCACCGCCCGTGTAGGAAAAACCCTACGATAAAAAGCACTTATTAACACACAATCTTAAATATAAGGACGCTTACTCATGTTATTTCAAGGTGCTCTGTCGTCATCTTATCTCAAAAGAGGGTCACATGTTTAATTCCCGGCCGCTAATTTAAAAGTGCCGCCATCTTTGCCGTTCGCGTTCGCCGTGAAGTTTGCGAGCGTACAATATGAAGTTATTCGCGCTTCACCATAAACCTTTTTGTATATCATAGACAGAGGTATCTTCCCGTATTTCATGAATTTATCGGTACAATATTACTCTCTGTTATGGAAAATTTTCTTTTATTAAGTGCTCCACGAATGGAGTGTGACGAATATGAATTATCATGTCACAGCATATAGTCGCTCAATGTTTGTCTTACTACTTGAATAATTATTGCAAACACATTTAGCGTTTTAAATATTTGTGATGCTAAATGTGTTTGGCTCTATCTTGAAAGACAACTAATAAGAAAACATTACTGAAACGACAACTGAAACTATAATAATAATGAATGTACTGATGCTATAAAGTATTCCTTGTCTTCTTAACTAGGCGTAAATAAGCCTGTTCTAAAAGGAACAGTTAATTAGTAGACATTATAGAATAGATAAATTTATTTCTCTTGCTGGTGCGTATATACGCTATTTTGGATTGCAAACATTCGCAATATTTAATAATGTTAGTTATTCCGGCATTAGTTAGTGAATAAATAAAGGGAAAATTCAGAAAAACCATTGTAAAAACATAAGAAATTAGTAAAGCAAGTAATAGTAAAAAAATATTATTAATAATCAAATAATTTTAACTACTAGTCCAATTCTAAATTTTTTCAATAATTGCGAGTAATCGAGAATTTCAGTAATAATATTTAAAAATAATTTTTCAAATAATTTAGAAAAACAAGAAACAAAAGAAATTTCATTCTGATATTTTGACAGTTATACAACACCCTGACGATGGAAAGGTTTTTCTGAAACATGTTGGTGTAATTAATAAAATAAAATAAGTAGATATATATAAATAATACAATTAATATTTTTTAATATTGTTTTTTATTTGAATTTGGATTAGATGAATACTTATTAAGGCCTTCCGTTAGAATCGGGTGTAAAAAGGAGCCAATCTATTCCCGTCCCATGACTGTCTATTTTGTGTCCAGACGCAGACGCTCCAGCCTTGATTGACGCAATGCAACATATTTTTGATAATATCAGATTGATAATAAAAATATTGTCACGAGAAACTAAAACGGTGATAATTGCATGTAATCTAAGTGTTTAGAAAGTTTTACGCGAATGTAGAATTGATTAGAGTATTCTTGAATATTCGGGATGAGACGCATAATATAAATGCCCGACGGCGTCGTGCGAGCGGATAGTTTTTGTTTTTGCATTGTAGTGATAGCCCACAAACAAAGCGACAACTTACAGTATTGCCAGCGCGCGCGTGTAATTTCCATGATAGTAATTCAAGAAAGTACCTACCGACAAGCGAGAAGTTTTTACGTTTTTACTATGGTTTACCCTGAGAAGAAAAAGTGGTTTCAAAACCGGTTGGTGATACCAAATATAAAATGCTTTGAGCTAGGTTTGAGTGTAATTTAATTAATGATGCATAACCACAAAGTGATTATAACAATATTTATTTTATGTTTAAAATGATAAAACAAACTTGTATACATAAAATATTTTAATATAATTTTTAATATTTACTAAACAGCATAGTTTGTGTTAAAGATATTCCGCTTGAAGCTTTAATTTTAAAAATATTTATCATGTTACAGACCGTACAGTAGATGTTTTTATCTGCTGGCTTAAAATACTATGTTGCTTTACTCAAAATGTTTCTAGGTAGCTTTCTGTGATTAATCTGTCAGAATCCATCAC
>JADDOH010008419.1:0-25426 GCA_016648135.1 Agrypnia vestita
TCTTCAAAACCTTAAAAATTCCTCGCCCGGGCTAGATAAAATATCCTATATCATGATTCAACATTTTCCCACCTCCACTTTAAATTATTACTTATTTGTCATTAATAAAATATTTGAAACTGGACAAATTCCTGAGGAATGGAAAGCCCAATTGGTTCTCCCAATCCTAAAACCAAATACAGACCCAGATTTTGGATGCTCTTACCGCCCAATAGCCCTATCTTCTTGCATGCTGAAGGTGGTTGAACATATGATTAAAAACCGTATTGATTGGTATGCAGAACATAATGAACTCCTTTCGTCCTCTCAATTTGGTTTTCGCAAAAAGAAATCTGTTTTTGACAACCTGAGTATTCTTACCTCAGATATTAGAATATCTCTTTCTCTCGGTAAGTGTACTGCAGCAGCCTTTATTGACATTCGTGGTGCGTATGACAATGTGAGCCCTATCTTATTAAAATATAAGCTTATAAAACTGGGTCTTCCATTAAAATTAGTACAACTAGTCTTTAATATTTTATGTGAAAGGACGATCTTAATAGATGGTCCGTCTCATAAATTAATCAGAAATCTTTGGAAGGGACTCCCGCAAGGTTCGGTCCTCAGCCCCCTTCTGTATAGTTTATTTACTGCTGACCTTGAAGAGTCCATTCGAGAGATATGCTCCATACTCCAATACGCGGATGACATAGCAATTTACTGCTCTGATAAGGATATACATGTTGCTTTAAAGAAGCTTGCTAGAGCTCTCTCGGGGCTCAACTCCTGGCTTATCTCCAATGGACTCGAAATGGCCCCCTCAAAAAGTCAGGCCATAGTTTTCTCAAGAAAACATCGTATTTCCCAGACGTGTGTCACATTTGATGGCTTCAGTATCCCACTCGCCAATGAAATAAAATTTTTAGGCATTATCTTCAATAGAAAATTAAATTGGGCCTCCCAAGTAAACTCCATGGTCTCTAAGTGCGAAACGAAATTGAACCTCCTCCGTGCGACATCAGGTGTATGGTGGGGATCTCATCCTTTAACTCTGAAACTCATGTATAATGCCTTTATCCGGAACCATATAGATTATGCTAGTTTTTTGCTTGATCCTCTTCCGAAATATTTAGGAATAAAACTAGACAAAATTCAGTCAAAATGCTTGAGGTTGATTATTGGAGCCATGAGATCATCTCCGATTAATGCATTGCAGGTGGAAACATTGGAGCCCCCTCTCGCAATCAGAAGGCAATATTTAGCTGACAATTTTACTATAAAGTGTTTCAGGGTCCCCAACCACCCTATTCTTGCTATTTCTCAATCCCTCCTTGATCTCACAAAGTCAAGTGCATATTGGAAAGGCAAAACTCCTCCTCTTTTGACTCGGAGCTTCTCCAGATTGGGGAGTTTCATCCCTCGAGTTCAATCAAACCCTGTTCTCCCTATCTACAAATTTCCTTTTTCTAATCACATTTTTTCCCCTAAAGTCATTTCCTTGGGAATTGACAAATTCACTCCTAACCCTAAGAGAATATTTTCTGAAATAATAAATAAAGAATGGTATGGCTGGACTCAAATTTTCACTGACGGATCCAAACTCCAGGCAACCGGCTGTACGGGTGCTGCGTTTTATTGTCCAAATGATGGTATCCAAGGTATATTTCAACTCCCTAAAGAGACATCCATTTTTACTGCTGAGTGCTTGGCAATCCGAGAAGCGCTAAAATCATGTAAACCAAAACAATCAAAGAAGTGCCTTATTCTTTCAGATTCCTTAAGTTCTCTGCTCAAAATTAAATCCAGCCCCTTTCGGCACCCTGATGATCAGATCTGCATGGAAATTCGGAGTATAATTCACGACCTTTCCTTGGATAAATTTGAAATTGTTTTGGCTTGGATTCCGAGTCATGTAGGCATCCCTGGTAATGAAATGGTAGACTCGCTGGCTAAAAATGCAATCTCACAGGGGGATGCCACATTTTCCACTATTCCAGTGAGCGATCTTTTCAATATTACAAGAAACGATGCCGCACTTCAGTGGCAGTCTCATTGGGACCTCACTAAAATGTCAAAAGGTCGACACTACGCCGCTATTCAGCCACTTATCCCATCTCGAGCCTGGTTTCACAGGATCAGATTGAGCAAGAGGGAGACTTCAATGGTTTGCCGAATGCGTCTGGGTCATTGCTCTATCCGCTTACACCTTGCAAAAATTCATGTTCTTAACTCCTCAATCTGTGAGTGTGGACAAGAGGAGGAGGATTTGAACCACTTGTTTTTCAATTGCATTTTAAATGTCGGTACTCAGTCCCTACTCCAGGATCTTGCAGATCTTAATGTCCCTTTCCCTACAAATATCCAGCTCTTGCTTACAGACTGCCGAAGGGAAGTATTGAAAGTGTTACTACGATTTTTAGAGAGTAATTGCATTGAGCTGTAATGTTTATGTCGATGACCTATTGACTAGTTTTTGGCAATAACATCCTTTTACTGGGTGACAAGCCATTAAATTTAAAAAAAAAAATAATAATAATAATTTAGTTCCACACATAATGTTGTGTGGGCTAATACATGATTTCACTTGGACATGTTGCATTCCATCTAATCATTTAAAAGTTTTTATAATATAATTTTTCTTCAGTTTAAACCTCCTTATATTCTCCATGTTTTGAATTTCCTTTGACAGGCTATCGAAGATTTTTATACCTTTATACATCATACAATTTTGTGAGGTGTTTATCTTTTTCTTTGGTAGTCTTATGTTGTCGCTTCCTTTTGTATTGTGGGAATGAAAATCCTTATTCATCTTCATCCTGTCACAAAAGTATTTAGGTACTAATCCATGTTTAATTTTAAATATTTGGACCATTATATTATATATTATTCTTTGATTTACAGTTTCCAGTCCTAGGGCATTCAACATTTTTATCATTTTAGTTCTCCTATTATACTTCAGTATAATGCGCATCGCTCTGTTTTGTACTATTTGTAGTTTCTTTAGCATTCCTTCGTTGCTTATAAATACTGGAACAATAATCTATGTGCGGGAGAATCATAGTATTGTATATTAATAAACTTGTATTTTTATTTATATGTCTTCTTATTCTTCCAAGTAAGGATACTTTTTTGCGATTTTCTTCTCCACAAATACAGTATTTTTTGTAAATGTTAGTTTTGAATCTATAATTACACCTAGGTATTTTATACTGTCTACGATTTCTAATATCTCATTTTCTAGTCATCTTATCATGGTGTAGCTGTTTATACTATTTTAGGTTTTGAACTGTTTTTCTTTCTCTTTTCTTTTTCATTTTGTTTTTCATTTTGTGATTCTATGATTTTAGTATGTAAGAGTTTTTTGTGTGTAAAGCGCCCTTGAGGTGAAATTTTCACAAAAATGGCGCTATATAAATAATCCAATATTATTATTATTATTAAGTAGAAAACGGTATTTTTTGAACACTACTATTTATACGCTTACTTTTACGTTGAATTCTATTTCTACCTTTATTTTTATCTAGATTATTTGAGTAAACATCACAAACTATTTATTCAAAGGGAGTCTAGGCACATTCAAATACATTTGTCTTTTTGATATTAAAAACTCCTTTTTTTCTCACTATTTATTGTTTTTTTATCGTACCGATTTCAGCCTATCACCACCATTTTCAGACTGGTACATTATTCTCTTAAGCTAGGGCATTTATACAATTTTGCCCTAGTTTAAGAGAATAATGTACCAGTCTAAAGATGGTCATGATAGTCTGAAATCGGTACAGTCACAAAACAATAAATAGTTCAAAATTGTTTAAATTAAATCATTCAAATGCAATTCCACTACGAATTGACAGTTTTAAAATTAAAAATGATTAAAAAACTAGTATATTTATTTTAAAATTATTTATTAACAGTCTATTTTTAAATATTTTTCCTTTTTGTCGGTTCAACAATTGAAAAATATGGAACAAGCAATATGATGTTTAATCTTATTTTTTGACAAAAGGTTTATATTTTAAAGCAGCATGACTCAAAATGGAAATGATATTGCAAGACGAAACTGACTTTTACGATTGCTAAAAGGATACTTTAAAATAGTGTAGCTCGTTATAAAAATGACATTGCAAGCTGAAATTAAACCAGTTGACCTAGATATTCTAGACAGAATAATCTGTACGAATTTTACGACGCCAGAGCGCACCATAATAGACATTTTTGGATGCTTAAGACGAACGGGTTTTCCGTTTTAAAATAAGAATTCAAAATGTATCACATATTTGATTTTCATTTCTAACATGCGGTCTTGGATCTACAACCCCTGGTGGGCCTTGGCCTCCTCAAGAGTTTTCCTCCACTCATCTCGGTTTTGTGCCAGCTTTCTCCAGTTCAGGTATGTCCTTGAGGACGTTGTCACTCCATCTTAGTTTTGGCCTTCCTAAGCTTCTTCGCCCTATCGGTCTTGAGTTCAGCAGGGACTTTGGTGCTTGATGCTCGGTCATTCTCTCTTTTCTAATTTCAAACATTTGAATCTGATTTCAGCGGGGGCAGGGATGGGATTTGGAATGGGAGCCGGAGCCGGCGCGGGAGCTGGAGCGGGAGGCGGAGCGAGAGGAAACTGAGCCTTTAATAATTTAACAGGTTCATTTTTGGCTATTTATTTTGACTTAAAAATGCACATTCCAAAGTCAATCCCAAACAAAATTTAATTAACAAAATGTATCTGAACTCAGCTCTTTAAATGTTGTTAGACACGCCATATTATGATATTTTTTTTTTTAAATTGCATAAAGGTACTGATACACATGCTTATTAGTGGCATGTGAGCATGCGCAGTATTGACATTCTTTGGCCCTTGCTTATTAGTGGCATGTGTGCATGCACATTGCTAGTAATGAGCATGCTCATTAGTGGCATGCTCAAAAATCAACCGCCGGTTGATTTATAAGCATGCTAATGTCATTCACCATGAGAGGGGGTGTCTTTTGAGCATGTGTGAACAGGTTGGCTTATTATGAGCAAGCTTATATCATTTGCAGCTAGTATCGATTATTAATGCGATCTTCTCAGTCTGCGACAGATGAAACAAATATGGCGCGTTGGGGAGATGACAAAACATTACTTTTCATGACTTATTATAGGAATCTGTTAGGACTTATTATACAAATGTCTGTGAAATACTCGATCACCGCTATGTAAAAATAATATAGCACGAAATAATGTTTATGAAACTTTATCAAAAGACATGATTGATTCAAAAATCTTACAACAAAAATTATAAAAACTAAAATCAAAAATGTTTTTATTTATTGGTTCACTTGAATTTTCTATTTCAGTTTGCAGTTTCCATTTTGAACAAGAGCGTCTCTATTCTATGACAAGAGCATGCCAGTAATAAGCATGTGTGTTTGATTAAACCCAGGAACTGTTTTGATTTATTGGTTCACTTGAATTTTCTATTTCAGTTATGCTTTCAATGCTATCATTAAATACATCGACGTGATCGCTCAATTCATTTTAGAGTTGCACACTACGCGTTATGATGCTCGTATTCATTACACACGTTGTACATTGGGACATGAAATAGCGCATGACCTCGATAATAAAATGCTTGAATTTTTCTATATTAAACGCCAACTTCATAAGCTAGGACCTAATATATTCAATAGACATTGATTTATGTTTCAGAATGGAGTGACAGCTGCAGAAGCGTTGACCAACATCTTCGCATCATATTTTAAATCAGTGGTGCATTATAAAATAGCAATCTAAATAATTCACGATGAAATGAACAATTTAATTCACGATGTAATCTACTATCTGTACTATCCTTGTAATTATCCTTGTCTGTACTAAGAAAATTTATGATAAAAAAATAAACGTTAGATACATAAGAACTTATCATGGCAACAAAAGCGGTTTTAATGAAAATCCTGCAAGAAAATTTGAGAAAGGACGATTGATTGTTATTTTAATCAGGTAAATTTCATCCAGGAGATAATAGGCGGGTAAATAAGCTTATAGAGGTCCGGCTGTATCAACTTGATTTGCTGAAAATTTTGTTGAAATCGGTGCGCGTGATTTTTGATATCTCATCATGTTTTAAAATTGTTTTTATCAAATGCTTCGACTTTGTAGTGTCGGAATATACAATATTGTGTAGGATGGCACAGATTTTTCTGATGATCAACTGATTCTATGGTTATATCCTTAACAAAAAAAGTAATTTACTTAGAACTCGAACAATACATTTTCATCAAAAGAAATTAACAGGTTGTTAGTTACCTTTGTAAAAACCACTACCAGATTTTAGGTCTACCGGTTTCGAGACGTCAGGACCAACACTACACCACTACATTCACAACACTACACACCTCAACCATAGTATTGTTACAATTCCACCAATAATTGATCACATGCGTGTTAGTCTTGTCAGGAACAAACATGCATTGATTAGCCTAATGAACCATCAGGGATCTACCGAAAGAGAGTGAGAGGGGGCGGAGTCTAATGTGGGTGTTACCCCATCTTTTGTGAACATTAGATTAAACAAAGGGCTATAAGGAAAACTAATTTAGTTGTTAATTAGGGGTGCCCTATTACTCACCGCCTCCCTAAGTAAAAAATTTCTAAATTATTCAATTTTAAACCTTTATTCTTAGTATTTAATATTTTCACCCCTATTTTTGCGTCAAATTTATGATCAATGAATTGGTAGTGGTTTTTACAAAGGTAACTAACAATCTGTTATAATGTCTAACTACAAAGTTAATGCTTTAAATATTAATAATATTAATAATAAAAGAAATCAATTTTGCCACAATACATTGTTGACAATAAGTGTGTTTTCTACATCTCACCTTCAACAGGTTTTGATAACTTTACATTTATATGCCACAAGATAGATGGAAGGATAAGTAGGTGATGTATCTGGAGTACTGTTTCTCAGATTGTGGACAGGGTAAGCGGTTACCGACACTTCAATGTCGAAACATTAAAAAAAAACAATTTCAAATGTCAAAAATCACACCCACCAGCTCAAACGAGATTTTCAGTTCAAATCGACTATAATCCAAGTTGATACAACCGGCCTTGAATCTGCCATGCAGATTCTGTACAGAAAAATTTAAAAAGAAAACTTTTCAAGGTAAGTTATATCGAATACTGACTTGCCATAGGGTATCTAAAAAGCTTCAACAACCGAAGAGTGCGCCTGAGAAGATGTATGAAAATGAACAAACAAGAGTGGTGTGCCAGGACAAAAGAGTGCCCTCTCTGCCTACCACTGTGGCTAAACTTAGTTAAGCTTAGCTTAGCTAAGCTAAGTTAATTAGTTGGTCAGCAGAAATAATAAATGATGCCTGTTACCTTTACTGCCAAATCTCCAAGACTTAAAAGTATTATTAACGTCATGTGGAATCAAAAATAAAAGTTAGGACTTGTTCCTTTTGAAACATATTTATGGGAGCTGAGAATCCTGATGTGGAATTTCTTAAAAGTTCATCTAAACGGATCATGTACATGAGATAAATATATTGTTACGTGGCGTGGCTCGCTCGAAAAATGAAATGGCAAAACTCGTTAAATAAATCTTTTATTATCGCTTATACATTATCTCTGACATTTTTACAATCGCTCACAACGCAATCTTCTTTATTTTTTTTATTCAAACACAAAAGAACTGCTCTCTTTTGTTTTTCTACTCGGGTAAGAACCCTTCCATTTCTTCGCTATTTATTTAATCATGTTAGTTCTTATTTCAACCACTGGGCATACCGGCCCGCCGTTCTGCGCATGTGACACTTTTCTATGGAACTGTCAAATGTCAACGAACAGCTCGTTACAATAATTATTTATGTACAAATAGGAATCATGGTCAGCTTACTGTAGCCAACCCTGGTAGCTAAGATTAGTTTGTTAATCAGACATCTTTTGATGTTAACAAAGTTCTGACACCTTTAGAGATGAATATGATTGAGTAGCTAGTTGGTCTAGTAATAGTGATACTGGTCTAGTGATCCAGTGGGCGGGGATTCAACCTCATTCCAGAAGACCACCAATTTAGTCCTATTTTCATAGCACAAGCGTTCAGCTTAATTTGAAAATGAGAATATTAATCTAACATGTATTCCGTGTAAGATATCTTTCAGTCAAATAAGAATGTGTATAACTAAAATTAACTAATTCATTTAAAAATGTACAAATAATTTTGATTACATAAATAACAGCCTTCAAATTTTCTTATAAATACTCTGCGAATAATGATTTTTTTTAAAGTGAACATTGAACCTTGTGGTAAAACTCAGAAAAAATTAAATTCATTTATATTCTGGTTGACTAAACGCAATTACTCTTGTACTATGAAACCATAAAAAAGAATTCAAGGCGAACCTAACCCATGGACTCTACACACATGAAGAACTCAGAAGCAAAATTGCCAAAATTGACAAAAACACTATAAGTAATTAACAAAAATGGATAAAGTAATAATATATTGGCATTTATTAATTTTAATTAATTATAAACTTTATATATAAAGTATGGATCCGTCCTGACGAAGATACAATGGTACCGAAACCGGTAGACGTAAAGTTACTCTAAATGGTTTATACAAAGTTTTTAACAATAAAAATTAATAATTATGTTCAACCACAAAGTTAACACTGTAAACATCAAAAATATATATTGGGATTTTTATAACTCATAACCACTCTAAAAGTATGTCTGTATGATATGAAAGCATTTGGTCAGAACCATATAAAATTTTAAATCTCCGCTCTGAGCATAAACTGTTAAAAATTTGTTTATCAATTTTGTCGATTACTGTAATGATAGTTTAACTTTTTGCAAAAATAAGTCAGATATTGGGAAAAAACTGCAAACTTTGATACTGCACATCTCCATAACTATTAATGATATTAGGCCATGGTTGCCTGAACATTTTCGACTCACTATCAAGGCGGGAATCCACCTGTAAAGTTTTTGCTACTAAGAGAGATATTATGTGTGGGAAAATGTTAACATAAGTACTTTTAGAACTTTATTAAACAGATGAGACCCAACTTGAAAAATTCCTTTACTATAGGTTTAATTTATGTATTATTTGTAAGAGTGCATAGGTAAATAAATGCATGCATAAATATATACAAACACTCTAATATAAACTCAATGTACAACCTATTTAGAATTTACACAACAC
Source organism: Agrypnia vestita (assembly GCA_016648135.1). Taxonomy (NCBI): domain Eukaryota; kingdom Metazoa; phylum Arthropoda; class Insecta; order Trichoptera; family Phryganeidae; genus Agrypnia; species Agrypnia vestita. The sequence goes on from JADDOH010008419.1 coordinate 9,176, forward strand.
ATATATTCTTAGTCTTATTTTAAATATACTTAGACTTTTTTGTTCCTATATTCTTTTCTCTGGCATTTCATTAAAAATCTTCAGTGGACTAAACGTGATAGCTACTTCCTGAATGGCTGTCTTATTCTATCCTTCCAAAACAAATTATGCCAATATCATATTTCTACATTAGATTTGTAATTGTTGTCAAACAAAAAATTGTTTACATTTTTTTTTTTAAATTGAAATAGACACCGTAGAATGGTGTTGTTAGTTGGAATATTAGAGAAGTACAGCTGCCTCATTGCCTCAAATTTAAGGAAACAACAAAATTTAAATTATCAATCTTACCCCTGATCAATAATAAAAGACAATATTTTTGAAGAGAAGAACACATATTTTCCGAGCAGAGAAAATTAGATACTGCTTAATAAAATGCTAAAAATAAAATGAGTTAGATGGTGATACCCTAGTTGTGTTAAATAAAGTGAGTTACATAAATACTATATTTACATCTTTCAAAATTTGATAGACGTGTGGTCGATCATGGGTGGATTGGTGAACACTACACTGTGTAAAATGATCATTTAAGCCAGCCCTACGACAGGCCGTAAGCCCTCTAAACGCCCAACACACGCTTTACCATAAAAATAGCTTCATCTGAGACATCTATAATTTATCTTTTAACTATAAAAGACTCACGATCGGTAGTGGTGACGTTGAACGACGGCTCCTCCCAGTGAGCCGTGGGAAGGCTGGCCAACAGCTTCAGGAAATAGGTCAGTAGCTGATCCCTGTGCTGGAGTCCACTCTGAAGGAAGTAAATACCCAAAGCGAATGTGGCTTCCTGAGATCTGGGAGTCACGACAACGCTCCCAGACACACTCGGGCACAGCAAAAACAAAGTATTGATCTGAAAGCAATTCAAAAATCCCCCTATGAAACAGGAAAATACTCAGTGATTCATTGATTTTTGACAGATACAAATCCATGTATGAAATCACCGCTACATTTTAAAAACAGCTCTATTTTACCAATGAAGATGGTTAATATAATATGGCTACCTTTTCCCATGGTGTCGGTTTGATATTGGCCAAGGATCTAGCTAAATGTTGGACTGTTTTTCTAAAAAATGACGTTTGGTCGCCGGCCATGATAGATCCAGATTTCAGTCCAAGTAACCATAGAAAAATTAAACCATTTGACACAATTTGACAGAGAACCAAAACGCGAGGCTGTATTCACAGTGAGCGCCTTGGAATGTAAATATGTAGGTAAATTTAAACAGGTGGGTACTTCCATTCCCTAGTTTTCTAGTTATAATTATATTTTAATTAGTTAAGTTATAATATTTTTATTAATTAATTAAGTATTTGTATTGTAAGTAAATTTTAAGCACTGGTTTTAAATCTTTTTGATCTCATATAAATAAATTTTAAATATAAGTCAATTTTATATATAAATAATTCTGTATTTAGTAATTCTGTAATAATTATGTATTAAAGTGTGTGAATAAGTAAAATCTTTGAAATAGGACAAACAGTGTATCTAATACGAACAATGAATTTAGGGCTACGAGATGTGCATCGTATCAGGTTCATTAGAAAATGACTGAGGCGAGGAGGTGGGGCCAGGTAAGGGGTTGTCACCAATCAATGGGTACCCTACAGAACGCCGAGGTGATGCCGATTGACCAACCTCAAGAAGAAAGGTCAGGCCAAGGAAATCGGCAGAGATCCGCCCTGACGGCGGAAAATGAAAGGCCGGATGCTGCGCTAGAACAGGCAGTGATTAATTAGTAAAGAGTGATCAGTGAGAGTGTGGGACAGAAGGGGAGTTACTCGAGAATAAGAAGGAGTAGTTTAAACCAGTTGAATGTTGAACATTAGTAAAAGATCAGTCGGAAGTGAAATAGGTAGCTGCCGTCAGCTATCGGACAGCTAATGGAAGAGCGGAAGCCTAGAGAGATTGACGTACCGGCTTCAACAATTGCGAAGACGGAATGGTAAAATGGAATTAAGATAGTGAGATCGACATCTGGTTGGACCGGAAGCAATTAACCGCCGGGCAATGGATGCCGGCTTTGGCGCTAACAGGACCACGTAGGTCCATCGCCGACAAGGACAAAAGATGGCTTTGGGGACGATCCAAGCCTTCGAACGCATACGACGGAGACGCGAGGAACAGACAGCGGCGCGGTGCCGATGAAGCAACAAAGCCTCTAGGATTAAGGTAGATGATAGGTTAGTGATAGAAGCATTTGTGCATTTTGTATTAATTATATGTAAATATGTATAAATTAAATTCTTTTCATTCCAATTCCCGCCACCTTTCTATAGTGACCATCTCCAAGTAAATGTAAATTTGATTGAACCACATAGCGGCAAGCTAGCCGGAGATTTGCCCTCTGGAGGTGGACACTATGAACCCACCCGGTGTTTATCAATTTGCCTCTGAAGAAGAATCCGGTTTAATCTCAAGATAAACATTTAAAATGGGTAAAGATATTTGGATCTTTACAGAAATAAGCATTTAAAAATACATCAAAGCGCATTTTAAATAAAGGTTTCATTTTAATTAGGTTTTAATTGCGAAATCTTGTTCGCTGGTGGTTACTTGTAGCCCCTCGTAATATGTCAGCTGCTATATTAAATATAAACCATACAAAAGATATAAACATACTGAACACAGAGGTTCTCAAGCAGTCGTGATAGAATATTTTAGAATTATCTGAAACATGTTAGATTTTGCAATACATTAGCCACCCCTTGCATACCGTATTTATTTAAAGATTATAGTAAACTATAGTATAGCTGATTACAGTAAACTATATACAAATATCGACAATTTTTGAATCGTTAATCTTCCTCGGCAGTTCTCTCAAAACGATTCAAATAGCAATGTACCTAACTCATAAAATATCATAAGTGTACGCCAAAAGAATAAATCCTCTTCCAATTACCGATCTTATTAATTTTCCTATTTTTTTTTTACTCAACACGTAAAAAAGTATATCTTGCCGAGTAAGGGCCGGTTGTTTCAAGTTGGATCAAAGTAAGCGTTCTTTTAAAGCATAGATTTTTACGTTCTCCACCAATCAGACGATCCGTTTTCGTAAAAATCTATGCTCTGATCGACTGCTTACTTTGATCGAACTTGAAACAACCGGGCCTAAGTCAATTTACGTATTATTGTTGTAGAAAAACATTAATGTCAGGCGCTTTACCTTCTCTGCTTAATTCTGTATAAACGTGGCATAGTTTTGAGTTTATTTTGTTTTCATAAAAATGGGTGGAAAATTTTCCTAAATTAAAAAATATATTTTTTAAAAAGTATGGTTTTATGAAGTTCATCCCGTTCTTACAGAACTGTTAAAAAATAACTTTATTCAATAAATATACTGTTTTAAGATACATTATACGGGGTGTCTCGTAGCTAGTAGCAAAAACTTCCGGGAAGTATTCTCCGTTCAATTTTGAATAGAAAATATTCGAAATGCCAACAGTTAATGGGATAAACGATGTCATAGTTTGATTTTTTCAATATTTCTCACCAATCTTTTGCAAAACGTTAGACTATCGTGAAAGTAATTTACTTCGAAATTTAAAAATTCATTTTGATACATAAATAAAATTATTAAACCCATTAGAAGAAAACTAGTTTTAATTTCTAGACTATTTTAACAATTTTATTTAACTTGTATCAAAGTAGATGAATTTTAAATACTTTAATACTTCAACGTTATATAGATGATATGTCAGAAATATTGTAAAAAAAATGCATTTTTGCAAATGCAAATTTGATGTCCCTTATCTCTTTGTTGACTTTCACCCAAAGTGTAAAGAATATTTTCTATTTTAAATTGAATGAAGAAGACTCTCCCGATGTCTTTGCTACTAGCTAAGAGACATTTTTAATAATGTATTTTCAATAGTTGAATATGATAAATTACAAAAGAGTACTTATTAAAAAGCTGGGTGTGTACATTACGTAACATAAAGAAAAGAAAGAAAACAATTTAAAAAATATAAAATAAAACACTGAACTTTGTTTTTTCCACAAAGTTCAGTGTTTTGTTACATAATTTTTAAAAATGGATTTCCACAAAGTCAACGCCGAAACGTTCAATTACTTAAAACAAATAAAATTTGTAAATGTACTGCAACTTATATATTCTGTGACTGCAACGATGCTGCAACTTTGTTACTACGAAAAAATTATTTTGAATTATATTTGAGTTCTCGTAAGTTCTATGTAAGTTCTCGAGATATATTTTTTCTTGTACGTTGCGTTATTATAAGTTAAAAGTTTTTGAAAAAATATATTTGAATTGTATTTTTAAGGACCGAATAGAGTTAAGTTGTTTATCCCTGATGCAATAAAATTAGTTTTCATCGTACCCAATCACAGCAATTTTATTTTTAATCTGATATCCTTTATCTATGAACTTTTCCGCAATAAGAAATATGGAAGTATTACAAATGTCATTGATGTTTTGTAAACGAATGTGTTTCAAAGCAGAATTAAATATCGGGTTCTGTCAATTAGCAGATAACTGTGGAAAGATTTGAGGTCAATTTTACAAGGCGACTGCTAGCCGCAGTATTCGCTACGATGCCTCCGAGGAAACAGCCCAGTTTACTCTTTGACATTGCAGTGAAAGCGACCATTGTCACAATAAACACTGCTTGTCATAATATTTTTGTTGAGTGTCATGATTACGAGTATCCATGTTGTCAACAGAAAATAATTAATCTTAGAAATTACTTGTTTTCTGTGCTTCCAGCCAGGTAAAACTTATACTAATATGTTTTATTTCACTGTACAATCGTTTTTTACTCAGTAAAAAATAAGGGTACAAAAATTTAAGATTTATAAATAGCCAATGTCAGGTGGTTTCGATAAAAATAGCAGATCGAAAACGTAAAAAATTTACGCGAACCGTGTTCTGGAATACATTATTTACATTTAATGCATTGGGTGCAATATGTTTTTATGTGATTCAGTCCCCCAGAGAATACTTTAATTTTATTTCGCAATTGGAAACTCAAACCGAACTTTTTCTTAAATGTTTACATATTATATAAATAAAACAAAAAGGTTTATATTCCTTTTTAATTAATATTATTTATATATATTTTTTAAATAAACTTTACAATTCTAATGGTGCGTGTACACGGGTGAGACTTGTCTTAAAAATCACTTAAAGGACAGTACATTGTTGAGTGTGAAGTGAGCTGTGATTCATTGTCTAAACGGATTACAAAATTTTAGAAATTATTGCAATTGAGTAGCTGAATATCAAAACCTACCTAATGCCAAAAAAATTTTTTTTTTTAATTCAAAACATCTTGAATAATATTGAAATAAAAAGTAATGGAATGAGGATATGTGCACACAAAAATACACTAAAAATACATAAAAATAAATTCACTCAAAGAGGGGAGGGAGGGGATGAAAGAAATGGTGAATGTAGTCATGAGATGAAGTATTCTCCAACCCGCCTTATGATCTCTTCACTGCTCTGCGCCGTGGTCCCGGATCTCCGATAAGACCACGAAGACTAACTTTCACAAATTCTGACCAATTTAGCCAGCTAATACAGGACATAACCCTTGAGAATGCCCAAAGACTGCAATACATTATTTCTGAAATATCTATAATTTATCTTAATTAATTAACATTTACATTGGTTTATAATTTTTTATTAAGCAAAGTATCCCCAGACTGAGTACGTACATTTTTATTCAATAGGTTATTTCAAGTAAGATATTGAATTTTGAATGTATGGACTTGTTGAGCTGATTTTCAAATTATCCTCCTTTTTAAAAAATGATACTTGTAAATTTATTTTTTAGATTGTTTGATGTCTTGTGTGCAGAGCGTAGATTTCATTCTCTCCGTGCTGACCCGAGAATACAACTGTCCATCATGACCCATCCCAATATCACTTGCTTCCTTAAATCTGATATGGATAACGGCATACCACATTATTTCTGGATCGATCACCTACCGACACTGACTAAATTAATTGTGCTCGACCTGAAACTCATTTGTACAGATGAAATCCTGGAAGTCATCGGACAAAACTGCCTGAACCTCGAAGAAATAAATGCGGTTTCCAGGGTTGACTTGAGAAAGTCTCCTTTCAACGCTTCTGTACTCATCAGGAACGTTTCCGATGCGGGCCTCATTCATTTGCTAAGCCTCAAGCACCTCAGAATTCTGGCTATTGATCCCCCGAGGAACGAAAGATTGAGCGTGCGAGTGGGCAGGTGCATATCACAGGCTGGCATCAGAAGAATCGTCTCTCAACTCCCATCTCTCGAAGAACTCCGCGTGGAATCTTGCGATATCGGTTCAACACTGGTGGCGGGAGACTGCGAGTACGGCCCTCTAACTCTGAAAAAAATCAACTGTCATTTTGTCTACCTGGATAGCGTGCAGAAGCTCTTGACTCTGTGCCCTTCCCTGCGAGACCTGAGCCTCACTCACCTGTCCGGGTATAACAAGGAAGAGATCTTGCAGCAGCTAGCGCAGAGTGACGTGCGGTTAAATAGGCTAGATTTATCGTTCTTTGGATTTTCTAATAACATGAGAGAACTTTTACGAATTAAAGGTAATCATATAACGAATTTTTCTATGTTAGAAATAGACACATCTTTGACGTTTGAATCGATTTTAACTATAGGTAAATACTGCCCGAACATTGTTAAATTTAGACTGATAACTCAATCGAATCGTTTGAATGTGCCGGCAAATTTTAAAAGCTGCAATGGACCAATATTCAGTGAATTGAAGAGCTTAACTTTAGGGTGCGATCATTTTGTGATTGAAAACATTCTTGTGTTTTTTTTGACTCATTCACAGTGCATTTCAAGACTTTCTGTAAAATATCAAACAAAGATATCGGTGAACGACACTCTAATGAGGCTAGTGACTCGCGGCTTGCTGAAACACCTTGTGTTCCTCTGGCTGGACTGCACTTTGATGGTCTCTAATGATGTGATTAAACACATAATAGATCAGTGCCAGTTTTTAAGCAATTTTGTTGTCAATTACGTGGACTGTGATGGCTTCCTGCAAGCATACATCAAGCAAAATAATTACGACCTAAAATTAGATAGTAATTATTAAAATTTCAACAGACTTTGTTCCTACTTCAAAAGCTTTTCAAATATCTCAGGTGCAATATTTACATTTAATATTTACTGTGCAATAGTTCAACAATGCATGTTTGAATTTTTATTGATTTACCATACGCCGTGAGGGTTGTTTCAAAAAGTATTTTTATAAAATAAAAAAGTGATTTTTCTAGATAGATATACTTCAATATTTTTATTTGAATAAAAAGAAAGAGCTTCCAATTCTATGGAAAATGTGATTCTATTATAATATAAGCATATTAAATAGTACTGGGACATTTTTTTTAATTTTGTGAATGTGTACTATATTTTAAGTTCTTTTTAGCACCGAGGCAGCATTAAAATTTGTGATTAATTTTGAATGTTGTGCTGAAATCTATGTACAAATAAAACGACGTCAATACTCATAAAACAGATGCATTCGCATCCCCAAATGTTGGGGGTGTACATCCTGAGATTCAAGTATTGATGCCAATTAAATGAACTGATAAATCTTATTTGTTTCTCAATAAAAGCATAGGATAGGTCTTTTTCTGCTCAAATTTGGGTGAGTGGTTTCCCTGAGGCATCGAAGCGTGTAGCCTCCTCGCGCTGACAATTGTACAATGCATAAAAACAATAAATGTATGTACAAAGTTTAGTTTACGATATTTTATTTTGTTATACCGTTCTGTTGTTCATTTCAAAAATAGAATAATAAACATTCGTTATATAAAAAAGTGTGCCATTACTTCATTCATTATCGTTATCCCTGTTCCAATTTTTATAAGCTCGCTGAATGAATCAGCCTTGATTGATGAGATATTGCATATCTATAACTATCATATATGTGCAATATCAAAGTTGCATTTTTTTTTTCAGTATTTCTGACTTATTTTTTGTAAGAAGTTGAACTTTTTTTGTACTGTACTGTACTTTGAACTTTAATTTGTTGTAGTTTTATCGATTCTTGAGTTTCATATTTGATTTCATAACTATTATCTCATTTTGATGTAATTTTGTTATACTTTATGTCATTCGCTTAATGTTTTGTTTTTCTTAATATATCATTTTATTTATGAGTTGTTTTTGATAGAATTATAGCTTATCTCCATTTTTATATTATTAATACCTATCAATCTAAACATTTTTATATACATTGTTTTTTTTAAATGATGTGTTATACCATGTATTAAATGAATAAAAAACTATCATTACAGTAACTTATGATTATGAAAAACTCATTCGCTTTAATACAAGTCGAATAAAATTATAAAAACCTTGCAAAAATTTTAAATATATTAGAACAGAATATTGAAGCGAATGATTTTTTAATAATCAATATAAGTTACTGTAATGATAGTTCAACTTTTTGCAAAAAATAAATCAGAAATATTGAAAAAAATGCAAACTTTGATATTGCATATCACCATAACTATTGATTAGGTCATGGATGCTTGAACATTTTCAACTCATTATCAAGGCAGAAATCCACCTGTAAAAGTTTTTGCTACTAGCTATGAGACTGTTTATCTCGTAATATTCCTATCACAATTATTGTTTTTTGAATTTTTAAAACAATATATCCCGTAATATTTTTTATTTTTTGCACTTCATGCGCCATGAGGCCCAATTGCAGGAGCGAAACACATCACAAAACAGCCAAGTTTGAGTAATTTCACGTACTCACCGGGAATCGAACCCAGAACCTCCGGTGTGAGAAGCCAGTGTTGTGCCCACTGGGCTACATACATTTACATGTTCAGATTCTAATAAAATTAATATGAGGGGTGTAAGAGCAAAGGCAGCAATATCCAAAAATTTTAAAAATGTTTTGACTGCAGTCGCCCGAATTTTACTAATTTAGAATGTTTTGAATTCGACATTTTATAGGAAATACAAATCTATCTCTTCCAAAATCATGTTTCTAAATCACTATTGAGAGCAATATTCTTCAACCATCAAGGATGTGTCACATGATAAAATGGCCACTTAATACTCTAAAGCGAGAGTTGATGTTGATTTTAGACTGAAACATCGTAGCAAAGTCAGCAATATCCGATTATGTAAATAGCACGGCAGCAATGTTTACTATTTAGTAGCAAACACAGCAATATCCATAATTAAAAGTTAAATATTTATTTTTACACGTATGTAAAAGGTGGCAATTGTTTTCAAAAACTTATTTCCGATAAGATCCAATAGGTTTCATAAATTCCAGAAATTTTCTTGAAGTGACAAGTTATTTGTATTTATCTCAGAAACACCTTTGCTTTTATACCCCTCATATGATATTCTCTGAGATAAACATTTAATTTCGCTTTGAATGCAGTTTCCACATAAACATAGCAAGAGGATAAGATTTCATTGCACATTAAATACTTTGGAAAATGCAAATAAAAAAAAAAATATCCCGAAGTTGTATAACACTTTCATTAAATATTCTTGATAAAAATGCAATATTTTATACATAATATTTAATCTTCAAAAGTAGTAATATAAAAATATTTATAAACAATGAATATAATATTTACATTATAGAATGGATAAAAGAATTTACAAACTAGACTAAAAATATCAAATTTAAATATCACCAAAATTAATCAATAATTACAGATTATTTACACAATAATAAAATATGTATAAACATTATTATGAATAAAAAAATTAGTATTTAGTTTTATTTTGTAAAATGTAATCCAAAATAAGAAAGCACGGGTAAAATTTAAAAACTATTGATTTTAACCTGTTAGTGGCCAGCGTTGTGTATACACGATGGAGCGCGTACTAAATGCATGGCTTGGGCAAGGATTTTGAAAGCTATACGGTTGTGATAAATAATACATAAATATTGAGTTTTAAAACAAAAAATTGAGAGGTAACTACTATTTTAAGAATATTTACAAAGCGCTTAAATAATTCTATTAACAAAAATAATTAAACCAGACTAATCATATCTTCAGCATTTTTATATTATCTAATCTAGCTTTCTCTTCAACCTTCAGAAAATACAAGGTTTTGCATTTTTATAATTTATAATCTATCTAATCATTCTACAATAAAATACACATATATACATCAAGTACGCTTTATCTTTTCTTAAAGTGAAAAAAGGAACAACCCTTCCGGCGATAGCCACAAGGATAAAGTAGATTTCGTCTGGGTTTTTAAACTTTTTTCTCTATGTCCAATATTCAAGGATTCTGGATTCAAGAATTAAAAAAAGTAGTCTAGATTAATAATGTGCAAAACCAGATTAATTTTTCAAAAAAGTTTTATGGAAACCTGATAATCTGTGCTATTTTGAAAATTTCAAAACTGATAATCTGTGCTATTCTGAAAATGTCAGATCTTTATCCCAATACAAGACGAAAATTAAAATAAAAAATAAATGAGACATAGGTATATGTCGGTATTACGGTGTTTGCCGTACTTAAATAAGAAGATTTGTATATTTGCACATATCTCTCTCAAAGTAAAAACATTTATTTGTGATGTCTGATTTCTCCGGTCTGGTCTGACAGCTGCCATCCGCCGCAAATGTAACAATTCTCATGTTTCGAGTAAAATTACCTAAAACAAGTACTAAAGCTGTATTTAAAGCTTATAGAAAAAAGATTATTTCATACGCACACATTAATTTCTTCTTCCACAGCGTCCTGATGTAAAATTTTGGCAAAATTTTTGTGGTCACATTGGACCATAGAAAAGAGAAATATTGTTGGACTTTATTTATATTTGATGTTTGACGGCTAACCGTCACATACTTCTTTCTCCCTCTGACCACACTACCGACGTATAACTACATCTTGTTTATTTTTGTCTATTAAGTGTTGGGATAAAGATCTGACATTATAATATTGCTATTTTTAGAATAGCACAGATTATCTAGAAGCTAATGGACCCACAGAAACTATTGTATAACAATATATACAGGTATAACAAAGCTAGTCTGCAATACTTTATAGGGAAATTCCCGTCTAAATTGTGAGTCGAAAATATTCCAGTAACAATGTCATGTGTTATGGAGATAAGCTATTTCAAAATTTACATTTTTATTATTTCTGACTTATTTTCGGTAAAAAATCGAACTATTATAAAAGTCAAAATTCATTAGCTTGAATACAAGTCAAACGCAATTATTAAAACCTTCTAGAAATTAGAAACAGAATTTTTGAAAGCATACCACAAAATTCCCCAATTTTAGAGATTGCAACACAATATTTGTAGGCGAAGGAGATTGAGGCATGTAGGAAGTCGGTGGTAACCGCGAAATACATAAGATATCCCACATGACTGTGTGCGGTTTAAAAGCCACGCTCATAATTAATTTTTTATAACACATTTATACTCGAGGCATAAAACTAATCCCATTGAAAACAGTTGTTGGCGGAAAATATTATACATTGGCCGTTTCCATTAATATTATAAACAATTTCGCTGCACATATAAAACTCGTGTTTTATACCATTAACGACATCGGTCAATTCTTCTTAACTCAAAGACTAAAATTAATTAATTAGAAAAAATGGAATATATTCAATAACTTGTGGAGATTGTGACAGCAAATACATAGGCAAAACCGCGAGAAACCTACATATAAGTATAAAAGAACATCAGTGTGCCCTAAAAAATAATAACTTTTCAAAATTCGCCAACCATATAACCACCAATTATTTCAACATAAGTTTAGTTCACCCGGTGCCTCATAAAGAATCGATAATGAACAATTTGAAAACAGTTGAAATTCTAAATAATTTGATTACTGAAAAAAAACACTTATGAATAACATCACATTCCACGACACGTTTCCGATTCTAAGCTTTTTCCGGCTAATGAACAAAAAAATCCTCCCCACTAGGCAAACCCCTGCCCCGATATAGGTTGACAAAATTCTGTATTTAGGTTAGTTATTAATTACACTTGATGGTGAGAGGGTCTGCTACTCTCGAATCTATAGTAGTAACAAAAATAACCCAACGTTTGTGTATTACAAAGTTTATTTTAGTCATGTTGCACCATAAAGTGGCATATCGAAATATGTTTATAACACATTTAAATTATTTCGATTATTTGACTTAAAATGTATTAATTCATAGCTGAAGAGTCTAAAAATTAGCTTGATCTGCGAATTACCAGGGCTGATCAACAATTTGGGTTTTTAAGTGTTTTAAAAAATTGTGTAAAGTACATATTAACAATGTTTTACTGTACACAGCATGTAATGTAATTTACTTTTTCCGTTTGTTTGTTTAATATTTTTTTCTCAGCCATTTTACAAATACAAAAAGGAACAATTCTATCACCATTAGGCAATGTGAAAAAATTAAAGTACAATTTTAAAAAGGTCCTAACTATTGCGTAGCTGGTTCTACCGCAGGTTTGTCATTATCCTTTTCACTGTCGTAGAACTCATTTTTACAGTCCACCATCTTGTCGGCTTCCTCCTGGCTGATGCGAATGTCCGGGTCGGGTTCTTCCTTAATCCGCTCTTCCTTGGTGAAGGCGTCACCTGAACGGGACGTTTGAATTAAGCAACACTATTTAATATAATCTTTTATATTATAAAGATGATAATAAAATTATATCAATCTTTCAATTTAGTAGCTTGTTGGTGTAACGCTCGCCTAGTGATCTGTAGTTCGAGCCCCACTCCAGGACACCAGCAATTTAGTGTCCCGTTTTCATGGCACAGGCTTTTGGCTTAGTTTGAGAATTGTAAGAATATTGATGCAACATGTATTCCGTGTTCGCATCTCTATTTAAAAAAATAATAAATTTACATGGTTGAAAATAACCCTATGCCTAATGTGAAATATCAAAATTTGAAGCTCTGCTTAGAAAAATGGGCTTTCTAATAAACAGGCAAGATCTGCGATAGACTAGACAAAACGGTCAAAATGCAAAAATCTATATTTGAGGGGTATAAAAGCAAAGGCAGCGTTATCGCATTGAAACTGTCATTACTCGAGGAAATTTCTCTGGAACTATGAAACCTACATGGAAATATGTTTTTAAAAACGATTGCCACCTTATTTTTCCTTTTACATGTACATGTGTATAAATAAATATTTAACTTTTAAATATGGATATTGCTGTCCGCTGCCAAATAACGGACAATGCTGCCTTTGTTTTTTACATAATTGGATTTTGCTGTCTTTGCTACATTGACGTATCATTGAGTCATCGACATTGACTCGCACATTATTTGAGGCGGCCATTTTGTCACGTGACACATCCTTGGGGGTTGAAGTGGATACTGCCGCCCTTGCTTTTGTACCCCTCACAATTAATTTTTTTAACATTTGCAGTGATTTCATTGTAATTAATTAGTTCATAATAAAATATGTATTAACAATATTATACCTGGCACTTGGTGCATTTGGACACTTGGAGCGTGTTGACACATTTTCAAATTATCGTAAACATGTTTTGTGATGGTTTCTAAATATTGCTTGCTGTTGGCATTGTCTTGTCTGAAAAAAGAAAAACGGCAAATCAAATTAACAATACATTCATTTCAATTGAACACCTTGCCATTTATAGAAACACTAGGTGATAGCCTGAAAACAAAAAGCATTTTTTAAATCCACACTAAATATAGTAAAACTCCGTTAATTCGAAAGTTGTCATCGATTCAAAATTTTTAGAACACACAAATACAGAAAGCTTTCATTTAATTTCACTAAAAAATTATGAATCATCTGATTAACCCAGATAATTCATAATTTAGAATAATTTTTGGAGCCTTGCGCTATTAATTTATACATTTTAAGTCACACAATTTTTTTTAACAAGCTATAAAAAATTAAAAACGCGCACGGCTTTTTGCGCCCATCTTGGGTGTCCTTTAAATTTTATTTCACGGTACCTTGTTGAATCCACTTTATCTATCTATACATATTATGTCCAATACCTAAAATTAGGGAATCCTATCCATGCTTTGATACGAGCGGATAGTTTTTGTTTACGTTGATTCCTGGTAGTTTAATACATTTAAAATTCTTTAGTTCGATTCTTTTTTCTAATAATAGCGTTTGTTTTGTTAAAATGTTTAATTTTCTTTGCAAGAAATTATTACTAACTCATCTTATTATTTCGAGTATTTGTGAACGATTGTATTTTTAATAACTGTGCAGTGTGTTGGTCTGAGTTGGAAAAAAGCCAGAATCGAAAGTCAAAATTGAGTAAAGATCTAAGAAACTTTCCATAAATTAAATTAAAAATCGATAAAAAGATAACTATAAAAAAATTTGATTACTGTCGTGACAAAATGGAAAAAAATAATTTGAATTTCATTTAATCTGTGCATTAGAATACATAAATAAGTTTTTCATAAACTTAACGCCTCTTTTCATGAGTTTTACAATTTTTGGTGAATTAAGCAATTGCATCGAGATTTTTTTTTGGGTCCCTTGAATTTTTAATTAATGAGGATCTACTGTAGTTACGAAATTAAAATAGAACAAATCAAAGAAAAATGTTTGTTTACCAAGAGGGTAACATACCTTGTGGCTATGTCTGGATGCAATGTGAAGTCGGGTGCAAAATATTCTAAATATTCCGTGTAAGGAAGCTCATTAGATATATTTTCATCAACAAGTAGGGATGTTTCATAAGTCCAACATCTGGCTACATTCCTGAGGGTGTACCTGGAATATCATAGAACAATGAAGAATCACACTAGTCGAGCCTATTGCGAAAGACTAATGTAATATGCATGATATGGAAGCTGGCAGCAATTAGAGAAGAGGATTGTTTTAATTTTTACTTTTAACATGAAATGTTCATCCGAACTCAAAGGATTCTCAAAACTCATGTGAAAGTCTGTGAAGTTTTTTTACAAAGTAATCACATGATTTCCAAAGTCAAAAGTTCCTTTGATTTCAATCTGAAATCAATGAAAACAAAAGAAAATTTACAAGCATGTAATGTGCCTTTAATTTTATTATTTGTTAAGAAATCTTAACAGTTTCAATCATAGTGTACATAGCAAAGACCAATTATAAAGATTAATTAAGATATGATTACAGCGTAGAAAATTAAGTACAAAGTTAGTTAAGAGCATATTTTTAAGTTAATTTATAGTAAGCAATAAACAATATGAAAGTAAAATAATGGTAAGCAACTGAATATGAAAAGTATAAGAAAAAATGATTTAATTAAGGAGTGTTGATAGTAGTAACTTGGGAATAGGTATGGGGGGAAAAGGGTGAAGACGTTGGAATAAGTGTAGAGGTGGGGTAAGAGAAAATGAAATGCAATGATTTAATTCCCTTAGTTGAGTAGTGCTAAGATGAAATATTTGAGTGGTGCTAGAAAGAATTTATGGGATTATTTTCAAAGCGGAAAGACCAAAATTTGAGAGGTCAATATCGATAAAATTATCATAGAGGTCCTTGCATGTGCAAAATAAAAAAGTATTTTGAGCATAGTTTTAAGAAACCATAAAAATTCAAAATGCATTACCCCCCTCCGCCAACAACCAGCGTAGGAACATTCAGTCCCTTCACAAATCGTACGCATTCACCGTGGCCACGAGTAGAGAGAGAGAAACAGCCGAGCCTGTCGCCAGCTAAAGAGTCCGCCCCACACTGCAAAACGATGGCAGTGGGCTTGTAGAACTCCATTACATTGGATATAACGGGTTTGAATACCTAGAAATAGATAATTTTTGTTAGATATTATTAGGTTATTAAGGCGATAGTTCGGAAATGCGAACGTTAAGACACCATTATAAAATTAAATAGCTAAAATCGGAAATTCTGAATAAGTTTTTGATTTTTTTTAGTATTACTTTAAAAAAAATAATAAAAGAATTTTACCTTCCATTAAAATTCCTATTTTGTTTCCCTCGACGCCTGGAATCCATTATGAGAGAACAGCCTGCTGTTTCGCCACTAGACACGCGTTCCTACCCCCTCTGATTCCCTGTTTGCGACAATTTATTCCCGCTGGTATCCCTGTTTCCGGTTTCGCCGGCGCAACGGTTTTTCTTTCATATGACTCATAATGCACCAGGTAGGGATTACCTGGATTCCAGGCGTCGAGGGAAACAAAATAGGAATTTTAATGGAAGGTAAAATTCTTTTATTTTGTGTTCCGTCTCGACGCCTTGAATCCATTATGAGAGATCTGTTTGTTATCA